>JARHVA010007945.1:420000-582073 GCA_037957365.1 Torreya grandis | reverse complement strand
AATCAAAATAATTTTAAAACATCATTACCAAAACTATGCCACTAATTCCAACATGATTTCCTATCAAAATGTTATGTATAGGTGATGGGGAACATCCTATGTGGTATCACATCATCAGGTTATAAGTCACCATAAGACCCTTTCCCCTATGTTGAGAGTTTTCATTGATGAAAAGGATCATTTTAACAATGTATTCAAGATCACTCTCATCCTCAACTATGGGCATGTGTGAAAGATAATTAAAAAGGATAGTGAGGTTTTGAGTTTTGAGAGTGAATTATAATCATTTTTTTTAGTAAAAAAAAAATTCATTTTATATCTAATTATTGATAATATTAAAAAAAGATTTATACTATTTATGGGAGTTAGTAAAATATGTCATATCATGTCATGTTCTTTATTTAGAATAGTCAAATATATATTGCATGATGGAGAGTTTAAGTGAAACTATATCAAACAACTCTATAAACCATAAAATTTAATATATAAACTATGGTCAATGTAGTTATATAGATTACAAAATGTGAAACATAAACTACATTGAGCCTCATCAATATTGTCACTAAAGGATAAGATATAATTATAAATTTTACTATATCAACCATGATAGATATAGTTACACATACTAAAAGGTAAAACATAGATTATATTGATCTTAGTTGATGTTTTTAGTAAACGATAAGCATAAATAATGATAATAAAAGGTACTATGTCAACTATAGTTGATGTAGTTTCATAAGTTTAATGGTTGAGATAAGACTATATCAAGCCTAGTTGATGTAGTCAATAAAGGATAAGATATAATCATAAAATGTACTATCTCACCATGTTTGATATATTTACATAGACTAAAAGGTAAAATAAAAATGATATCGAGCATGGTCAATGTAGTTAGTAAAGGATAAGCATAAAAAATGATTAAAAAATGTACTATATTGACCCTTGTTGATTTAGTTTAACGGGATGAAATGTTGAGATAAGACTATATCAATCTTGATCAATGTAGTCAGATCTAAGGAAATATTAATAGTATTATAAGTTATCTAAATCATTCTTGGTTGATATAGTATGATAAACATAAGTAGAGGAAAAATAAACACATTAGACTATATCGAACTTGGTTGATGTAATTTGCTCACACACAAACAACTATATCAATGTTAGCTGATGCAGTTAGAACATAAAATCCATAAATATATCAATGTTGGCTGATATATTCTACAATATAGAATATAATAACAAGTAATAAATTATAAATTTAACTTATTTTACTAAATATTTATTTGAAATAAAGATAAATTAGATATATTATAAGGATATGATAGATTTATAGGCTCTCAATGATAGTATCAAAACCAAAATTATATATATAATCTAAATGATAATAATAGAATAAAGTTTCACCTATATTTTATCATGAAAATATGTAATGAGATCCATAATTATGTTATAGACAACACAAGAACTAGAACTAGTACATAACCCATCAATAACATCATTAGGAAGCATTTTAACCATTTAGTATTTAGATAAAATTATATCAGTGTGGTCTTACCAACTTACTTATATTAACATACTTTGTTGTATCCTTCCTAGCAGAGCCATCACTAACTTATACCCTTACTTGAGTAATTGTATAGTTTATATAATAGTCAAAACCTCATGGGGTAATTTAGTAATGTTTAACAAATAATGGTAAAGTAAGATTAGATTCAACAAAAAATGCATCATACTAAGATTGCTTAATCAATATTTAATAAATCATAATAAAAAGATGAATATAAAGGGAAAAAGACTATTTTTGAAAGCAATGCAAAGCATTTGAACACCTTTTCATTTCATGAGAAAACTAAGTCAAGAAGTTTGGCATGAACTACTTCAGGAAGTGTGCAAGCTTCATGGGATGTTTCAACAACCACACTTAAGTTATTTTTAAGAAGATCTTACCATTCTAAAAATAGGGTACAAGCTCATGAAAAATCATGCCTAAGGATTTTATAATGACTTAGGTTATATTTAAAATTCCCATTATTACCGACATGAGTGTCATATGACTTCAATGAACCCAACACATATTAATAGTCTCATGGACTAAGTGAACTTATAATAAGTCTTATTTCAATCACGTTCTTAAATAATTAAACCTTTATCTTAGATTCATGATCTTAGCCTAAGCATATTTTAATTACTTGCTTAAGATTATAACTTGATTTTTCTTAAATTCCAAAGTAGATTCTTATAATAACTTCAAAATATAAACTAATTAACTTATTTTATAATTTAAGGATATGAACAAACTTGTTAAAACTAGTCAAATGACCAATTCTAAACATGGAGAATTTGATCCTTAATATAATATGTTTTATATAGGAATAGACATACTCTTCTTAAAATCTCCAACGAATTATATTTTTCTCCAAATTAACTTCAACATATGCTTAAGATTCATATATCTAATTGTAATTAAATTTCAATAAATTATTTAGGAGCTGATTATAATAGTCCATTACACTTAAACATGCTTAATAATTTCAAAGTGAAATGATTGTCTTCTAGAAGACTTTCTTTATAAGAGGTATATGTTTCTAATTAATTAATTAATTCTCCCATATTAATTCTAGCAAGTTATTACAACTCATGCACAAGTATTATACTAAATATAATCCATTCAATTCACCAATTATAATACAAGGATTTTATTTTACTAAATCATATAGTTATAGTCTAAGATATTTAATGAAGTATCAAAAACATTCATTAGTTAATACATCTCTCAAATAAGTTAGTATAGTATGAAGTGATTTTAAAAGTATTTTAAAACATAGCTTTTAACTACACCAAAATGTTGTATTACAATGATTATCACTAATGTTGAGAAAATCTATTGTGTAAATAATATTTATTGTGAAAATTTATTAGATTGATATTATAGTAAGTGATTTGGTTGTGTAAATCACATAGAATGAAATAATGAAGGAATATGGTTGCTAGAAAAACCATCTAAAATTAGTGATAGGGTTGTTGGTTATTTTTTGTTAAAATAACTAATATATTATTAAGGAGTGTTATTGAAAGCATATTCATATATATTTTACTATTTTTGATTAATATTATAATGGGAAGATGATTGAATGAATATTTTATGCTGTCTGCACTTTGAGCAATCGGCTCATAGATTCATTATGTGCTAAGACCTATTAGTGGTATCAAATTAGGGACTTCTAAACCTCTTTTTAAAACATACACTTGCATTTTACATCAAAATTATTTTTGAATGACATTATCATGCTGACCACATATAATTGTTATTCATTTATTCATTCACTCTTGCCTACATGCTTCCCATAAATTATAGTGAATACAATATGCACATTTGTTGGCTAAACCACCCCCTACATTTACCCTCTCTCATTCTCACTATGTTCATCCTTGATTTTTATTCTAAACACTCCATCTTGCTCTCTGTTTGCATCCTTAAAAATCAAAAAATTGAAACTACTTCACTAAAATTGTCATATCTTTTATATTATTTGACAAAATTAGACTATTTAAATTGTGGTAGAATGTTAAATATAAAGTGAAGAAAAACCAAAAATTATTTGATTAAATTATCAAAATTCAAATATTTGTTCTACATGCCAAATGAGGCATCACGAAGGTAGTATAATGGTGAGATTAGCTTCTATGAACCCTAAACAGCTTAGCATTGGCACATTAAGTCTCATCTAAAATATCCATGATGGAATCCTTAGTTTGCATCGATGATTCTCTCCTAAACTCATCACTCTCATAGATGAATTGAAATTATTTCAAAACCCATTTTGAAACACATCAACGTGTCTCATCTCCTACCTACATTATCATCATCTTTACATTATCTATAGTAAATAGAATTGAAACTCCTCTTGTCGTTAATGCCTCACACTACCAATATATATATATATATATATATATATATATATATATATATATATATATATTGGATGATTATGAAAAAGGTTAGTTCTATAGTTTTTTGTTTTTTATGTTTAGATTTCATTAAGTTTGTTTTTAATTCTTATTTTAGTTATGATTATTAATCTTTTAGTATAAGCTGAGCGATTTTTTAATTTTTTTAAAGTAAAGATGATTGGAGATCTTTTGTAGTTCTATAAACTCAATAGTGTTTATTGAATGTTAATTATAGTTGAGAAATAAAAGTATAAAATATTCTTTTATTAGATATATTTTAACTTATTGGGTATTATGTTTTGTATTATTTGTAAGAGTCATTTAAGTTGGTCAATAATGGGTTAGTTAAGGAAACTAATAAATTATGAAATTAATTTTATTTTTAAATAAGTGTCGTTATCTTTAAATCAAGAGTAATTTATTTTAGTCATCTTTTAAAGTTAGTGTCATAGTTTTTTTAGTCAAAAGTTTTAAATAAAACTTTGAAATACATTTATATTATTGGGTTCATGAATGTTTACATTGGACACATTATCGGTTGAAACCAACATTCATATATTCACACTACAAGAGGGACTGTTGATAAAATATACTATGTAACTAATATTTGGTGTGAACATGTATCAATTAAATATGATTTTAAGTGATTTCATTGTGAAAATCATGTAGAATGAAATAATGAATGAATATGGTTGTTAGAACAACCATCTAAAATTAGTGATAGGGTTGTTGGTTCTTCAATAGTTGTTAGTTGTTTTTAAAACAACTAACCTATTATTAGGGAATGTTATTGAAAGAATATTCATATATATTATACTATTCATGATTAATATTATAATGGTAATATTATTGTTTGAGAATTTTGTGTTGTGTGCACTTCGAGCCTTAAGCTTTTACAATCATTATGGGTTAAAACATATTAGTCACAAGTGAACTTGTTCAAAGAATAACATCACTTAAATTTCACAATATTAATGTTAATTATATATCAATCATTCAAATAAAAGTATCATACTAATATTATGTCCCGATTCCCATTCTCAATGTAATAGAAGTATCATATGATAATCATAATTATATTTTACAACTATGTTCTAAGGTAATTATTTTCATCTTCAAATATCAAAATGATTCAATACCACTATTACAATAGTGTACAAGTATAACCAAGGACATGAATACATTTTTATATTATGGGTCAACAAATAACCAATATCATATAGTAACTCAAAATGCCACACCTTTATAATTAATGTCATCAAACTACTTATTCCAAAATAAGTGACTAACTATTAGTACATGATAAAAATAATCACATATATATGTTATTATATCAAATATATTAATGAACCAATGTAATTTTATATTTAAATAGAAATACAAGATTACAAAAATAATCAATTGATTAACTACTAACATCTCTTGAACTAGACTTAGATGATAACATTAATCTCTTTGTATCAAGTATAACTATGATGAATAAATGAATTATAACCATAATGAATTACTTGATGTTTTAATTCATATACAACCAACTATCACAATTAAAATTAGTAATAAATGAATAAAAATAATTGCATGCAAACCATTGAAGTTAAACCCACCTTGTCAATCCTAATGAACCCAACCATAACTGGCCCTAGACTAACCCAACCATCAGTTGGATACATGATGGAGAATGGACAATGAAATGAACTAACCTTGAAAATATTCAAACATATTATCAATAGATAGAAAAAAATCATGCAAAAAAACCCACCAAGATCCATTAAATAGGTACCTGATTATGATTGTAACTCACTTTTTGAGATTCTCTATTTATGGTTCATATTCTATTTGAGAAGATAATATGGATCATAAATCCTTATGTCATAATTTATTTGGCAGTCATCTTCATGCACTAACTTCATAAATTTTGATAAGTTAAAATAAAACTCATAAAAATAAGATAACAATTTCAGCCAATTAAAAATTAATACATTAAAAACTTTCATAATGTAATGGGTCACATTTTGATTGAAGTAAACTTTACTAAAAATATTAAATGGTTTAATATCAACTGTAATGATTAATGCAATCATAAAAAAATAAACATAATCAATGTATCAATGTTATCAAACATAAGTCAACTTAATAATGAATTGAAATAATTCTAAACATCATTACCAAAATTTTGACACTAATTCTAACATGATTTACACAAACTCAAGTCAACCCAATAATGACCCAATAATATAAATAATGTCAAATGTATCATGCAAAAAATAATAATAAAGTATTTTTCCACAAAACCCTACAAATCATTTTGAAACCCCACAAAGACTCATTATTTTAATGCCTCTAATGTATGAACATGGCTCATAATTACCAATAGGCTGATAACCATTTATTATTTTATAAACATGAATATATCTAAGTTAGGTTTTGTTAAAATATAAAACCAAATAAAATACCTAGCATAATCAAAACAACCTAACCATAGCCGATCAAATAATGGATTCATAAAACAACAAACTTGACTAGGGTTTCAAATCATAAACCAATTTTAATAAACACAATCAACTAAAAAAATCCATATACCCCTCTTTTAAAAATAACTTATTAGTGGTACAAAAACCCAACCACCAACAAGTAAATACATATAATTAATGAATATATGGCCATACAGCCATATAAGAAAAATAAATAAATATAAATATCAAACATAATTAGCCTTATGTACCCATAAAAAGTCATGGAAGAGTCATCTATGGCCTCCATGCATAAAAAAAAAAACAAAATCCTTGACCTTAGTTAGGGTTTTATCAAAAACACCATAGTGTAGGTAGAAACAATGCCAATGTTTATGGCTAAATTCATAACTAGTTTTTCCATTAAAACCCCACTTGAAAATGAAACACAAATTTTTAAAAAAATTACTTGGACTCTATAAGTTGACCAAAAAATAAATTTTATCTTCTCTTCCAATCTTCCAAAGTTGTATGCAAAACCTGCACCAAAAATCCATGTTCCTCAAATAAAACTAGTCAAATAATATATGCCAAAACAAACACCATTTAACTATACTCAACTACCACATGGCTAACAATATTAGTGGTCCAAACTGTATATAAATCTATCAAAAGATTTCATACAAGAACTATATCATATTGCCCTTGGCTACCATACCGAAAATTTTGGTAGAGTCTCCCTAAGGCATAGATATCTTCAAAATGACTAAGTCCAAATGAACCAAATAAATTATAAAAACCCAAAGAAGAATCTCGACCCATTTTCATGGTAATTCAAGCCAATCCCATGATTATAAAATCATATGTGATTATAATAATACTAACTAATTACCAATGCCCCAAGGTGGGTCGAACATCTAAATAACCTAAGCATATTCCCAACCCAAAATTGGCTATCATAATAATTCCAAACAAATAAAAAATGACAAGGGTCCTTCAATGGTTAAACCTTAATACATAAACTTAAAACACAAAATGGATAAAGCATGTTCATAATTTCATCTAACCATAACATGGTTGTTTTTAAATATTATGTCAAGCAACATCAAGATAACCACACAAGGTAATAAGATGTCAACAATCAAAATGAATGAGAATACACAAGAGTAATACTGAAATCCCTATCAAAGATAATAGTTATGGAGTTTAGATAAAATAAAAGAAACCAAAATGATGAAAATGATGATATTAACAAGATAACAATAGTTACTAGACTAATTATGATACAAGTGAGAATTCTCATAATCTAAAACATCAAGTAGAATGATGTTTACACAAATGTCAAAACTAACTAAAATGAAATAATAATGAAATCAAACATAAATAAATCATGCATAGCACTTAAATTATATAAACAAAATGACTAAATAAACAATACTAACAAGCTCAAACTTTAGAATCAAATTCACTATTCTATTTATCCATGTTATATCTCTATTTCCCTATTGCATAGATTTGAATACAACGTAGTGCAAGTACCTATCCCTATAGTAAAAAAAAGATTATCAGCAATATCTAGTCATCTGAGTATAATAAATTCAATAACAGTAAGTAAATAATACATCTAACTAACTAATAAATTGGTATGCATTTAGTATAAATATTTCATGTTGTAATGAAAATGTAATCCATAATTATCTCAACAATTATAATAAAATGTATTAATGTAGATCACAAACTATAACATCACAGAAAATTAAACAAAACATGTCTCAAATAGTTCATAGCTAATCTATATTAGAAGAAATGAATTAAATTTAGGTGTTACGATATCACCCTTTTTATACTTATATATGACTACTTAAACGTTAATATCATCATATGTATAGTTGATTATTACACTTCCTTACCTAGTTGGACTATGTTGTTTGATTTTGATGATATGATACTTGACTGCAGGTTGATGTATACATTATGTTTTAATTTTACACTTAGTGATGTATGCATTACTTGATGTAATTGATATTTTATTACAGTTATTTATTAATTTATCAATTTTCTATCAATTACTACTGATGTATATATTCAATGGATGCAGGTACTAATTTATGAGCTAGGATGGATGTTGGTATCAATATTTGAGGTATCAAAATGATTTTAAGTACTTGGATGAGTTCTAATAGGTACACACGCATTTTTGATTAGTCTCTTTACATTGGAAAATATTTTTTTTCATTTGTGCAATCACATTTTGTTTCTCACCTTTTCACTTTTTTATTTTTATATCATGTTATATTATTTTTTGATCTCTACATGTTAACATGGTGTTGGTTGGTCCTGTTATCTCATTTGAAACCATCCACTTCAGATTTTTTCTTCTCTCTCTCCTCTATGAACTCCTTATCACCCCAATTTTTTTAGACTCACCCTTGCCAAACTAGAATAGCCTAAGGTACTTACCTAGACCTACCACCATGACACCCCCTCTCATATGGATTATTACCTTGGTTACTTGGTAATTATTTTGGCTTGGTTAATTCAACCAGTATGGCATTAAATATTTAATTATATTATAATTATTATTATCTTTATTTTGCTATTTGTTTATTGGTTTAGGATTTATTGATGGGTGTCATTAATAACCATTACATTAATGATATTTTGTAGGGGGTGTCTCAATAGGGGGTCATGGATTTAGAGGAGGTTTTCTCTCTCCTCACAATTAATGCAAAATTTAGTAGGGGTATGGTGAGTTGGATAGGGAGGAAGGAAACTTATTCGATGGTGGGTGGATGGGATGTGGTAAGGAGGATAAAAAATTGGAGAGAAGAGGGAGAATAACATATGGAGAGATTTTTGGATTTTAGTCTTGTATTTTAGACTTGAGCTTCGACTTTATTGTGCGGTCAATTTTTTATTGTGTGGAAAAACAAGTTATATTGATAGAACTAGTTTTACTTACATTATTTAGGTTATCTCTTCTCTGCATTGAATTGGTAATTCATTTATGACTATTATGCCAATTATCTTTCTTGGAATAAAATAATATGTGTTATTGTATGTTGCATACATAGTTAGGAAGTTGAAATATTCCTAGATAGTTATACAATGCCAGATAAAATTTCAACATCATCTTTTTCCATATCAATTTGCAATAAGAGGTCAAATATGCTATCTATTTTTTATAAATATTAAATTTAGTTATATTCTTAGCTTGGTAAATGTATTATTATTTGGAGGGTTTCCTTTTTCATTGTCAATGTGTGAATACCATGGCCTAGAATAATTGACCTACTACTACATTTTAATTCAGCTAAGTGCATTTGAGTCATTGAGCCTTGTTCTTGAGGAATGTCATTGGTGTTTTATTGGATATACTTATATGCAGTCTTTTATTATTTAAGTGATGGATTCAAATTTTATAAATCATGTGCTTACCATGACGTGGTTATAATAATGTGTTCTAGTTTCTTTTTATTGATCCCTACATTTACTTTAAGCATTTTGTGCTCGCATGTTTCCTTTTTGTTCTATTCAATTTGTGTATATTCTTGTTGGATATCATACCCTATTATTATTTGAGTGTCTACCTTGGTGGGTTTGGTTGATGAGTTAAAATCTGAAAACTAACTTGGGTTTTATTAAATCTAGATTTGTATATTTTATTGAATTGAAATATCAATTTGGGTCTCTATATTTTAAAAGGGTTGAGTTTATATACATTGTTAATGGGTCTTTGAATCATATTATTTTATGACTAAGAATTTATTTTGAACTAACTATGAAAGTGTGTTTAAATTCATGATTTGTCCATATAGATGTGTTACGGTCCTGTGATAAATTCTTTTATATTTTGATTAATGTCAAATTCATTGGGATAAGACAAGCTTCACTATTTCATTCTTTTTAATGAATGGGTTATTTATGTTTCCCTTACATAAATTTGATTTGGTCATAAATACATGTACATAATTTTGAGTGGATTTCTTCTATGTGTTATTTTGAATGGCTTAATTTTGTTGTTTCTATATTAAGGAGTTTTGTGTACTTTATGTATTTCTAAATTATGGGAAACAAGTGAAGCCTGCTGGAATCTTGTGTATATGTGTGTGTGTGTGTGTATATATATATATATATATATATATATAAAGGGTTTGATTTTTAATAGGACTTGTATGGTGATTTATTGTTTTATTAAAAATGTTTAAATCAATTTTTATGATTTGGGTAATCAAATGAGGTCATGATACCTCAAGATGATCCCATGAATCTCATATATCAAATTTTAATTTAAACCATTTGGAAAAAAATGAGTGAATGTTGGAAACATATCTTGCTATATTTGGAACTTATTTGCATGTTTGAAGTCATAGTGATTGTGTTGACTGGTTATTTATTTGTGTTGACTATTTATTATTTATGTTGACTAGTTATTTATTGTGTTGAATGGTTGAATGGTTAAACCTTGATAGACTATGGTTTGGTAGTGTATAGCTTGTTTTGGTTATATGTTTATGTTTCTTATTTTATTATATGATTGTTCAAATTACATTACTATTGTGTAACTATTCCTAGACCAAGCTTAAATGACTAAGCTATGATTTGTATGCTTATATGCCTAGGATATAGATTGGTATCTGGGATAACATAGGGTAATTGTACACTTGGAGGGTTTTTAGGTTGATTTTTTAGAATGCTATGGCATGGATTTAGTTGTCAAATACATTTCCCTATCCTTCAATCAACTTGTAGTGAATATCCCTATTATTCGTTTATATCGATATTGGGTTTAATTATTTTTATCTCACCTTAGAATGGTGTTTTATTATCACTTTCCTATGTTATATAATTTTGTATTAATATGTCCAATGGTTTGGAATTCAACTTTCTTATAATCCCTTCTTGACCCTGGTTTCCAAAACAACCATCAAATTAATGGATGGAGTGGTAAGGGCCACTAATGGTTGGGCTCATAGAGCTTGTTTGGAGGGTTTATCTGATTTAGTTACATGTTTCTCACTCTCTAAGATGATCTCATGAATAGGTGTGATGTAATTGGTAATATTTCATTATGTGATGTTTATATGCTTCTTAGCTTAGTTATTATATCACTTTCATATAGCATGATTAACAGATGCAATTATAGTTTATTTTCATTCGATATTAGTTTGGTTATAATTAATTATTATGGTATGTTAACCTTGTAATTTAAAATAGAATCTGTTGGAGAAAGAAATACAAAGATCATAATGTTGTGACCTAGTAATATGTTGAAGTTCACTTACTTTTATGAATTGATCATTTAAATATACTTGGGTTTCTATCTTTGTTTTTTAGTGATTATCATTACTAATGTTATATTAGTATATTACATGATTATCATCATTAAGACAATAACCTATAATTGGTTTTATGCACACTTTAGTGTAGCATTTATTCCTTATGAAGTCTTATGGAAATCCTATATATTCCCTTGATATGAGTAATTATTTTATTTTGGTTAGAGATTTTCTTAGGCAAATAGATCACTTATTTTTGTATGTTAATCATACTTGAGTATGTTAGCCTAAATTATTAACAAGTTGAAATCTTAACTTTAATGGATAGCCTAGAGGAGTTATCTAAATATTTCCTTTGGATATGTGTGTGTGTGTGTACACACACACACACACACACACACACACATACACACACACACACATGATAATTTTATTTTACATACATTAGAATTAAGTAATGGGATAGCATGAGTACATGGAACTATTCATTTAGTAGGTTTTTAACTTGTGTATGGAATATAGAGATCTATTTAGATGTTTTAATCTTGCATGTGGAATATATAACAAGTTTAGTTATGTTGTTGTTAACATATGTGGAAAGCATAATGGAACTCCCTTGTATACCTTAGACCTTTATAGTTACATATACAAGAATGTATATTATTATTAAATAGTTATTTTATTGACTGAGTCTCATTCTTAAGCTCATCTCAAATACATTGATGAAACAAATAGGAATTCTGAGTTGCTTTCTATATTAAAGGGTACCTTGTATATGAGTAAGTTGATTTAAATGTATGAATTAATCATTAACTTGTGGAAGAATAAAGTTATCTTAAATATATTGGTGTTGTGAAATAGAATTTTTATGTGATGCATTCCCCCTTGCTTGATGTTTATATAAATGCAAATAGTTGAATGTATACATTTTGGATATCACTCTTATGAGCTGAGTATGCATATTATCTTCTTATTGATGGATAGAATTGAACACACACTACTATGGCATGGCATGTTCAAGCATTTATTTTGTAAGATTTCCTTAAAGGGAACATTTTATTTGGGTTCCACTCAATGGATACATGGATGGAAATTATCTTCTGATTAAGACACCTACTGTTGTATGAATCTTATATATGTGCAAGTCATGGGGAAAGTTTGATATTTATGTACTTCATGTTTTTGTTCACTTAAAAATATGTTGTATGCATGCATACTTTGTACTTATTTTTGTGGGAAATACATCACTCAACCATGTTTGAATATACTTGGTATGATGTTGAATGAATTTGGGTTGCTTTATTACTAAATGCATTATTGTAGGAGAGATTTATATCTTAACTATAATTGTTCTTAATAAATTTATGAGTAAATGTATGACTAGAGAATACTAAAGTGTGAAATTTGAATGGGTTTAATATGCTTTTTTCACATGAAACTAATGGTTGATAAAATAATCAATGACACAAGAATATAGACTTAGATGCAATGCAATTTTGGTTGTATTAATTCCTCCTTTATTTATTATAATTAATGGCTATTTACCAATATAATGTCATCTACATAAATTCAATTATAAGATACTATCATATATTATTTGATAGATAATGAAATTGATTGTAAATCGTATCCTTGTTAATTATTCAAATAGTGGAATTCATGCTAAATGAATTGGATGATGTGTAAACTTAAAACTAGGATGTTAGCAATGGTAAAGTGACCCCAAGCCATGATGAAGTTGTTAGCCTCGCTAGTAGAATTTGAATGAGTGCCTATAATACTTTGATTTTCATCCCATTCTTGATTATAACTTCTTCTATGAAGATGATATTTTCTATGGTATACTTTTGGGAATTTATTTTTTTTGGCATGTGTTTAAAGTGATAGCTAGTTGCTACTCATGATTGGAACTTTAAATATCATAGCTAATTGATAAAGTAGCAATAAATAGTATATGTTCTCATATCATAGACTTGTTATGACCCTACAATATCATAGGGTGTTTTAAATATAACCTTTTTAGTTGGTTTGGAATGACCACTTAACTACCCATGAGTGGAACTAAAACCCACTAAGGTGAGTAAGACACTTCATGAATGTTAGAGACCTATAAATGGTCATATGTAAGAATGTGTGCCACATATGATGCTTGAAACCTATCTATGTACCTGAACATAGATACACCCCTAAACCCCTAAACCACCCTTTACACAACCTAATTCCCCATAACATTCTTTTTGAGTAATTACCCCTAAATAATTATCTCTAGTAACCTATTTTAGTTTTGGTTGCACATACATGAGTATGCTGAGTGATTATTGTTTGCTTCAAAAAATGAGCTTTTACATCCATCATGCATACTAAAGTATACTCTAATATGCAATTCCAAATTTTTTTTGTGGCTTGTTTCATCTAATATCAAATCAATGTTTTCTCTCTAGGGAACTCTGGGACTTGTAGAGTTTCTACATTGAGACCAATGAATTATCCCAATCAGGTGGAGTTGTGAAGTAATTCACAAGGCACTTATCCTTTTTAGATTGAATACCAAGGTGTTGTGTTAGAAATCTTAACTAATAAAAAGTTATATATATTTCCTGGAAGAAATTATTTCAGGAGATCAAAATTTATTCAATGTTAGTTGTTATCACCCCTAACCTTGGTTGGGGTTAGCCCTTCCCAAATCTAGTTGCGATAGGGCAAGTCTCACCTTTCAACCATTGAATTATATGGGCAATTAGATGGGAGTTAGGTGATTTAGGCTATGATATTATAATTAAGGGAGTAATATCTAGTATCTATGGTCAGCTTATATAGGTGATCATTCAATAGATGTTTGGAACATTATGACCCAGGGAAAATTGAGGCTTAAACCAAAACCTGGAGGTCTTAATAGGGAAAATTGAGGCTTAAACCAAAACCTGGAGGTCTTAATAGGGCATGAAAGGGGCTAAGTTACTTGTGTAAGTTAGTAAATCTTGATATTTATACTCATAAAATGAGTGCCTTGACGTATTAGTAACCTATGAACTTTTGTGGATGTGATAACCAATTTTCATTCTTTGGATAAAATCTACTTGAAATTATTGTACATGCACTGAATATCATATATTAATTTAATTAAAAGAACTCAATTAATATATTTTTTAGATTTAGTAGGACATTGTATGGTGGATGATTTTAGTGGATTAAATCCATCTCCATAGGATGAGTTTATTTCAAACAACAAGGCTTCCCCTTACCTCTTTTTTTGAATATAACAAGATTGTTATGCATAAGTTTCATGCAATGGCATTGTGGAATAGTTGCGGTAAACAACCATAGATTATGGATTGGCCTAAAGGTCACTATACATGATGGGTAGTAGCATTAATTTTTTTTAATGCTATGAAAATGCTTGGGAAGCTTGGTTCATCCAAGGTAATGGAATTTTAAACCATTCAAGAAGGTTTGTTGTTTATGACATTGCCTGGTTGGTTGAATTGTAGCTGTTAAATATCTTGAAATAAGGTAAGCTTATGTAGTGCTAAAAATTTATGCATTTCAGACAAGTTAGGATTGACTTTTTTGGCCTCTTTTGAGTTAAAATGGTGAAGCAAGTGGATTAATAACTCTAAAAGGTCTAAAGTTAATATGTATCTGGAATGTTTATTTCAATCATAAATGTGTTTTATGATATATATTTTAATCATGGATATGTCATGCCCATGAGGATGTTATTGAAATTTTTGATTGAAATTATTGATTTTTGGGGGTTTGTAATTCCCATGGTAGTAAATTAGCATTCACCTTTAGCCTTGTCTAACATCACTCTTTCCCAAATCAATGTTGAATTGAATCAAGCATCACCATTCAACCTTTGACACATTAAATTAAGTTAATGATTTGAATTGTGATATAAGCTTATTACAGGAATCTTAAGACAATGCCTTGATATCCATTGGTAGTTTACATAGACAAGCCATCTAATGATGATGAGTTATGATATCTTGGAAGGTCCAAGGGTATGGCCCAAACCTAGATGGCTTGATGGGGTGAGTTTGATTGACTTGTTTAAGTAAGTTAAGAAGTTTCAAATATATTTTATGGTTATTAGGTAGCATGATCCAACTTTCCATGGTGCAAAAAGATTGTTGGTAAAACTCTAAAAACTCATGGAGATAGATAAGCCTTATTGAAACATAACCTTCCTTGAGTGAAAGTGATCATAATATAAGATCCCTGGGGTTGATAATGTGATATCATTTGATGGGTATCTGATGTATTTTGGATGGCATCTAAACATTTGGTGGACTAATGGAAATCATGGACCCTTATGCTTCACCAACCTGTGTGTTTAAATGTTGTAATGTGAAAAATGTCTTGGCATACTTACCTATACCTAAAGGTGTACCTAACTTATGCAGCTCCTTCACACACACACACACACACACACACACACACACACACACACACACACACACACACACACACACACACACACACACACACACACACACACACACACACACACACACACACACACACACACACACACACACACACACACAAAAGCCCTATAATGTGTGAAAGTGATTAACCATGTGAAAGGTGTAAACATTTTATTATATCAAGCTAGTTGTCCAAGTGTTATAGTTATGTTATATATGTGATCTTGTGTTTTTAAACTATAAATTATGAATCCAATCACTTGTATACTATATCTCCTATTATGGAACCAATTAATCTGATTAAGCTACCAAGGTATAGTTCCATAATGTATTTTATAATCTTGCATCATTGTTCTAGCTTTGAAAATCAATGTAAGTATGAGGTTGAGGGTAAAAAAGCATTATCTTATTAATGGTTTAAATTGGGTACAAGCTAGGGAGTGGAGTTTGTCATAGGCTAAAAACCCACTCCTCTCCTTTGCATGAGGGAGCCACCTAGTTCATTTAGAGTGTTCACCATGAGAACAACCTATTAGTTGTGAGATCCTCATGCATAATGATCACCTTATGGTTAAGTGTTCCTTTAGCCACATCTTAGAGGTTATTATTAAACAATCACATGGAAATTTACTGTAAAACCTTGTGAAGCACCAACTAGTCTTATAATGTGGATGTTTATTCAAAATAACAAGGAGGTACTTTCTAAAATCTATGCATGTGTTGGTATATGAGTGTAAACATGATATGGATAAGGTATTACCTTATTATACATGAGATACATATATTATGGGATGAGTATATTTCTAAATTATTTTAAGCATGACTAAAATGTATCTTGGTTTTATGTTTTGGAGGAACATTATAAGTCTTGATTACGTAGATTTTAGAATCTTAGGTACCCTTTTTCTAAGTGTTGACATGAGGTAAGTGCAGTAAGATGGTGGTATTTTGATCCCTCTAACCATCATGTGAGCTCACAAAGTGGATGGAGATAATGTGCTAAGACTTTGGGTAGCATGTAAAGTCATGGGATGGCTTCTTTGGTTATTCAATGTGGATAGTGTGGGACGTTGAATTATCTCTTGAATGGTAATTATTGGTATGGAAGTGATCATTCAAAATGAGTTACTAATCTATGCTGTCATTCCATGATGAATGTCATTAAGTCATGCATAAGGCATGACATGTGTTGGTAAAGACACTGCTTCATGTTCTAAAATATGTTTAAATCCTAATGTGATTGTACAATTTTAGCTATTGTCATGAAGTTGTAATTTTATATAGTAATGTTCACCTCATAACAAGAGGGATATCTAATTGGGAACTAGTTTTCTATCCAATTTTTTCAATCTAAATTCTTAAAAATGTTAAATCTTCATATCTTACATAAGCTAACCACTAAAATAGTTGTGCTTGTAAGGTAATTAAAGCCTTTTTATTGGCATTTATTGAGATATGGAAAATTTATTTCCATGGATGATAATGTTATTTTGCCATAAAGACTTAAAAATTCATACCTATTTTTGTGGATAACTTTTAATAGTCTCTATATATCTATATTAAAATGGTGGTATAACATTAGTATCTACTGAATAAGATTAGATTTGGGACTGATAGGCCTTTCACCAATGTTGGAAATATCTAATTCGGCTATTAATGGATGGCCTATAAATCATAACATGGAGTTATACCCCAAGTTGAGATATGTGTATGAACATATAATGCTATAGTGACTTATGTAGCTCCCTATTATTATCTTGATTTTGTAAAATGACATGTGAACTGATGAGACATTTTTTATGGCTTGGGTAAGGGAAGACATGGCTATAATTATGAGGTTGATGGGAATGTCAAATTTCTCCTACATGGATGGTGTATTATACCCTTTTGCTTTACCGTTATTTAAGTTGATGGTTTCTTAAATAAATCTTATGATTAATTTGTGTAAGTACATAAAGGACTTAGCATTACTTGATAGATTTTGGTAAAATACCAAGGGTAGCCACATTTATTAAAATCTCATCCATTGATGGTTGAGTAGTGAAAATTTTGTAAATATTATGACTAAGTCTCCATGAATAGTTGGGTCCTTAGTTATTTATAAAGTCATCAGGACCATTCCTTTCTAAGAGGGGGAGGATGTTATGACCTTGCCCTTTTTATACTTTTATCTAACTTCATAAATGTTAATATTATCATATGTATAGATTATTGTTGCACTTCCTTACCTAGTTGGAATATGTTGTTGGATTTTGATGCTATAATACTAGACTATAAACTATAGGTCAATATATACATTATGTTTTAATTTTACACTTTTTGATGTATGAATTACTTGATGTAATTAATATTTTATTATATTTATTTATAATTTTATTGATTTTCAATAAGGTACTACTGATGTATATATTTGGTGGATGTAGGTACTAGTTTTTGATTTAGGCTAGATGTTGGAATTAGTATTTGGGGTATTGGAATGATTATGAGAAGTTGGATGAGTTATGAAAGGTATCAATGTATTTGGTTAGTCTCTTAACATTAGATAGTCCTGTTGTTCATTTTTTCAATCGTATTTTATTTCATACCTTGTCACATTTTGATTTTTATATCCTATCATACTATTATTTGATCTCTACATGTTAACATGTTGTTGGTTAGTTCTATTGTCACATTTAAAACCATCCACTTTGGACTTCTCTCTCTCCTTTATTTAGTCCTCACCACCCAAGATTTTTTAGACTCACCCTTGATAAACTTGAACACCCTAACAAACTTACCTAGACCTAACCCCATGACACCCCCTCCCACAGGGATTATTACCTTGGTTACATGGTAATTATTTTGGCTAGGTTAATTTGAACATTATGGCATTAAATATTTAATTATATTTTAATTATTATTATCTTTATTATTTTTATTTTTTTCTTGGCTTGGGATTTCTAGATGGGGGTCACAAATGAGCATTTCATTTATTATTTTTGGTAGGGGATGTCTCAAGAGGGGGTCAATGATTTGGAGGAGGTTTTCTCTATCCTCATAATAAATACATAATTCAATAGGGGGTATGGAGAGTTGGATAGGGAGGAAGGAAATTTAGTTTGTAGTGGGTGAATGGAATGTGGCAAAGAGGAAAAAATAATGGAGAGAAGAGGGAGAAAAACATAGAGGGAGATTTTTGGTTTTTGGTCTTGGATTTTGGACTTGGGCTTCAAATTTGTTGTATTATCAATTTTCACTGTGTAAAAGCAAGGTATATTTGTAGACCATATTTTGATTGCATTATTAAGGATATCCCTTCTCTACATTGAATTGGTAAGTCATTTTTTAATATTAAGTTTGTTATATTTCTTGGGATGAAATAATATGTGTTATTGGATGTTGCATATGAAGCTGAGAAGTTAAAAGACTTCCAAATGAGTATCCAGTGCCCATTATAATTTCAACATTATCTTTTTGCATATAAACTTGTGAAAATAGGTTGAATATGTTATCTAGTTTTTATAAATATTGAATTTGATTATATTATTATCTTGGTGAATGTATTATTTTTGGGAGGGTTGTTTACGTTCAATGTTAATGTGTTAATCCCATGGCCTGGCATAATCAACATGCTACCATGTTTTAATTCAACTAAGTGTATTTGAGTTGTTGACCCCTATTTTTTAGGAATACCATGGGTGTTTGATTTGATATAACTATATGCATTTTATTATTATTTAAGGTATGGATTTGGCTTTTATAAACCCTGCATGTACTATGAAGTGGTTATAATAATGCATTCTAGCTTCTTTCTATCGATCCCTCCACTTACTTTAAGGATTTTATGCTATCATGTTTCTTTTCTATTATATTAATCCTATGTATATTCTTGTGGGTCATTGTACCCTATTCTTATTCAAGTCCTAACCTTGGGGGTTTGATTCATAAGTTAAAATCTAAAAATATTCTTAAATTTTATTAAATCTTGTAGGTAGATTTTCTATTATTGATATATATTCTATTGAATTGAAAAATCGATTTGGGTCTCTAAATTTTAAAAGGGCTGAGTTTGTATATGTGGTTGATGTGTCTTTGAATCTTATTATTTTCTGACTAGGACTTTATTTTGAACTAGCTATGTAAGTGTAATGAATGGCATGATTTGGCCATATGGATATGTTATGGTTTTGTGAAAAATTCCTTTATATTCTATTTAATGTTGAATTTGTTGGGATAAGACAAGCTTGATTGATTCATTTCTCTTAATGAACTAGTTATTTATGTTTACCTTACATAAGTTTGATTTGGTCATAAATACCTATATGTGGTTTTGATTGGATTTATTTCATGTTTTATTTTGAATGGATTAATTCTATTGTGGTTATATTAAGGAGTTTTATGTTCTTTATGTATTTCTAAACTATGGGAATCATGTGAAACCTACTAGAATCTTTATTTATATATTAAGGATTTGATTTTAATAGGAATCGTATGGTGGTTTATTGTTTTACTAAAAAAATTTAGATAGATTTTTATGATTTAGGGAAACATATGAGGTCTTGAGACCTCATGATGATCCCATGAATCTCATATATTGATTCTTGATTTAAATCAATTGGCATAAATGAATGAATGTTGGAAGCATTGTTGGCTACTTTTGGAAATTATTTGCATGCTTGAAGTCATAATGATTGTATTGACTAGTTATTTATTATGTTGATTGGTTTAATTGTTGAACCCTGAGAGACTATGGTTTGGTAGTGTATAGCCTGTTTAGGTTATATGTATATGCTTCCTATTTTATTATATTATTATTTGAATTATATTACTATTTTTTAACCATTCCTAGACTAGGCTTAAATAAATAAGCTATGATTCTTATTTTTATATGCCTAGGATATAGATTGGTATCTAGGATAACATAGGTTGATTGTACAATTGAAGGGTTTCCATGTTGGTTTTATCAATTCTATAGACATGGATTTAGTTATTAAATCCATTTTTATATCCTTTGAACAACCTGTAGTGAATATCCCCACTCTTGATTTATATTGATATGGGTTTGGTTTATTTATCTCACCTCAAAATGGTGTTTATTTTCATTTGCATGTGTTAAATTTTTTAATGTTGAGATGTCCAATGGTTTGGAATTTTACTTGATCATAATCCCTTCTTGACCCTAGTTTCTATAACCACTATCTAGTTGATGGATGGGGTGGTAAGGGCCATTGATGGTAGGGCTCATAGTGTTATTTAGGAGGGTTTGTTTAATTCAATTACATGTTGATCACTCTCATAGATGATCTCATGGATAGGTGTGATGTAATTGGTAATATTTCATTATGTGATGTTTATATGATTCTTAGCTTAGTTGTTACATCGCATTCATATAGCATTATTAGAAGATGTAGTTATAATTTATTTTCATTTGATAATTGTTTGGTTATACTTAATGATTATGGTATACTAACCTTGTAATTGAAAATGGATTCTGCTAGAGAAAGAAGTGCAAAGATCATAATGTTCAGACTTGGTAATATGTTGAAATTCACTTACATTTCTAAATTGATCATTTAAATGTACATGGATTTTTATCCTTGTTTTTTAATTTATTATCATTACTAATGTTATATTAGTATATTACATTGTTATCATCATTATGGCAATAACCAGTCATTGGTTTTATGCATATCTTAGTGTAGCATTTATTCCCTATGTAGTCTTATGGAACTTATATATATTCCCCTGATATGAGTAATTATGGTATTATGAGTAGAGATTTGATTAACCAAATAGGTAACTTATTTTGGTGTTTTAAGCATACTTGAGTATGCTGCCCTGAATTTTTAACTAGTTAAAATCTTAACTTGAAAGGATAGCCTTGTGTGTGTGTGTGTGTGTGTCTATACACACACACACACACACACACACATATATATACATACACATATATATATATATATATATATATATATGTATGTGTATGTATGTATGTATGTATGTATGTATGTATATATCTGTGTATATATATATGTGTGTGTGTGTGTGTGTGTGTGTGTGTGTGTGTATGTATATGTATATATATATGTATATGTATATATATGTATATATATATGTATATGTATATATATATATGTATATATATATATATATATATATATATATATGTATATATATATCTGTGTATATATATGTGTGTGTGTGTGTGTATATATATGTATATGTATATATATGTATATGTATATGTATATGTGTATATATATATATATGTATATGTATATATAAATGTATATGTATATGTATATATATATATGTATATATATATATATGTATATGTATATGTATATGCATATGTATATGTATAAGTATATATATATATATATATATATCTGTGTGTGTGTTTATATGCATATCCCTTGTTTTTTAATTTATTATCATTACTAATGTTATATTATTATATTACATTGTTATCATCATTATGGCAATACCCTGTCATTGGTTTTATGCATATCTTAGTGTAGCATTTATTCCCTATGTATTCTTATGGAACTTCTATATATTCTCTTGATATGAGTAATTATGCTATTACGATTAGATATTTGATTAATCAAATAGGTAACTTATTTTGGTGTTTTAAGCATACTTGAGTATGCTGCCCTGAATTTTGAACAAGTTAAAAACTTAACATATATATAGACACACACACACACACACACACAGAGACATATATATATATATATATATATATATATATATATATATATATATATATATATATATATATATATATATATATATATATATATATATATATATATATATATATAGATATACATGTGTGTGTGTGTGTGTGTGTGTGTGTACACACACACACACACACACACACATACATAGATACATATATATGTATGTATGTTCCTTTTACATACATTGGAATTAACTCTTGGGATAGCATGATTACCTGAAACTAATCTTTTAGTTGGTTTTCAACTTATGTATGGAATATATAGATCTCTTTAGATGATTTCAACTTGAATATGGAATATATAAAAACTTTAGTTAAGTTGCTACTAACATATGTAGAAAGCATAAATAAAACTCTCTTGTATACCTCAGACCTTTATGGATATGTATACGTGTATGAATGTTATTATTAAACAATCATTTTATTGATTGAATCTCATTCTTAAGCTCAATTCAATTATATTTATGAAACAAATAAGAATTTTGAGTTGATTTCTGCATTAAAGGATGTCTAGTAGAGGAATAAGCTGATTTAAATGTAGGAATGAATTGTTAACTTATGGAAGAAGAAAGTTATCTTAAAACTATTGGTGTTGTGAAATAGAATTGTTATGTCATGTAGTCACCCTTTCTTGATGCTTATATAAATGCAAATGGATGAATGTATACATGTTGGATATAACTCTTATGAGATGAGTATACATATTGTCTTCTTCTTGACGGTTCAAATTGAACACAAACTACTATGTCATGACATGTTCAAGCATTTATTTTGTAATAGTTCCTTAAAGGGAATGTTTTATTTGTATTCCACTTAATAGATACTTGGCTGGAAATTATTTTCTAATTAAAACACAAGTTATTTTATGAATCTTATAGATGTGCAAGTCATCAGGAACTTTGATATTTTGGATATATGTTGTATGAATGCATACTTTTTACTTTTTTTTATGGTAAATACATCATTAAACCATGTTTGAATATGCTTGGTATGATATTGAATGAAGTTGGGTTGCTTTATTACTAAATTCCTTATTGTAGGAGAGATTTATATCTTAACTATAATTATTCTTAATAAATTTTAGAGTATATGTATGAATGGAAAATACTAAAGTAAGTGTGAAATTTGAATGAGATTAATATGCTTTCTTTACCTAAAACTAATGGTTGGAATAAAAATCAGTGACATAGGAAAATACACCTAGTTGCAATGTAATTTTGGTTGTTTTAATTCCTCTTTTCTTTATTATAATGCATTCACTATTTGCCAATATAATATTATCTACATAGATTAAATTATAGGTTACCACCATATCTTATCTGATAGATAATGAATTTGATTGCAAATCATATCCTTATTCATTATTAAGATAATGGCATTCATGTTGATTAATTGCATGATGTGTAAATTTAAAACTAGTATGTTGTAAATGGTGTAGTGACACTAAACCATGAAGATGTTATTAACCTTAGTTGGTAAAATTTTAATAAGTGCCTATGATGCTTTGATTTTAATCCCATTATTTATTTTACCCTCTTTTATGTAAAAGATATTTTATATTGTATACTTTTGGGAATTTGTTTATTTTGGCATGTGTTTAAAGTGATAACTATTTGCTACTTATGATTAGCAATTCATATATCATAAATTATTAAAAAAGTAGCATAAAATTGTATACATTCTCATTTAATAGACTTTTTATGACCCAATGATATCATAGGGTGTTTTCAAGATAACCTTTTTGATTACTCTAGAATGACTATTTAACCACTCATGAGCAGAACCAAAACCCACTGAGGGGATTAATATACTTAACAAGTGCTAAGGACCTATAAATTGTCCTATGCATATGAAAATATGCCCCATATAGTGCTCAAGACCTATCTATGTATCCATACATTTATATGCATTGAACCCAATAAACCACCCTTTAGGTGACTTGCCTCCCCATAACATCCTTTATGTGTAACTACACTTAACTAATTATCTCTATTCACCTCTTTTGGTTCTAATTGTGCATATGTAAGTATACTGAGTGAGTATCACTCAATATAGTAAGCAAGATTTTGGTTTTGACATGCATCCTAAAGTGTAATATGATATGCAATTCCCCTTTTTTATGGGTTATTTCATCAGGTCAATTAGGGTCATGACATCCTCCTCCACTTGGAAAAGAGTCATCCTAATGATCAAAATTTTTTGAAGATAATAGTACCTAAAAATATTCTCATCTTCCCAAGTAACACTTCTTTCCAATAAAGGATCCCATTAAAGAAACACTTGATAAATCTCATGAGTCTTCAATTTAATGTTGTGATGGTGTAGGGGCTTCACTAGATCCAATTTCATATTTTTCTCTTCCAAAACTTGAAGATGAGTGAAATCCATAACATGAGATGGATCAGGATTATAATTTCTCAATAAAGCAACATGAAACACATTGTGAATCTGAGATAAAGAAGGTAGAATGGATATCTGATAGATAACAAGACTAATTTTCTCCAATTTCAAAGGGTCCTATAAATTGAGGGGCTAGTTTGGAAGACTTTCCAAATTTAGTTTAACTTTTATGTGGTTTAACATGTAAAAAAGTTATCTCCAACTTGGAATTCACGTGTTGCATTTTCAAATCAACATAACTCTTTTACCTATCATAAATAGCCTATAAATTCTAACTTAAAACTTCTATTTTCCCATCATAATATTATAAATTATAAAGACTGACACCAATCCTATTTTCTAAACTTTGCCATCCAAGTAAAGTTCTACACTTGCCTCCATATAAATCTTTGAAAGAAGACATTTTAATCATTGAATGGCATATATTATTTTATTAAAATTATATTAAGTGTAAATAATCTTTTATTTTAACTTGTTGATCTATAACAAACATTCTTAAATATATTTCACAACCTAATTTAATATTTCTATCCGACCACCTATTTTTGAGTGATCAGATGAACTAAAATTTAACCTTGTACCAGAAGTAGTAGTTAGAGTTATCCAAAACCTTGAAGTAATTTTTTTTAATCTTGATATGAAATAATAACTTTAGGCATGCCATGCATATGTACTCTTTCTTTCATAAAATGTGAAGTAAACAATAGATGCATCATCAATCAAGTTCCCATTAATTAAATGACAAAATTTAGTAAATTTATCTATTACAACTAGAATAGTATCATGTTTGATTTTAGATTTTGGAAAACCAACTATGAAATCCAAAGGACTCATATCCCACTTAACTCATATTACATCATGAGGTTACACCAATCCTCCTAGATGATAATATTTAGCTTGCACATGATGGCATTCCAAACATCTTAACACAAAGTTAGCAATGTTTCATTCTAAGACAATAATACAACCTTTTAAGTTCATGGGTCATCCTCATGATACCTAGATGAGAAAAATGAGGTGTTGTATACACTTATTTCAAAAAAATATTCCTTGAGTCACTAGACTCAGGTATATAAATTCTATATTTATGTTTGATCAAACCATTATAATCAACTAAAAAGTTAAAAAAAATGTTTTCAATAGGTTTTTCAGCTAAATTTGACTTACATCTTGGAAACAATTATTAAAAAACTATTATTCCAATAATTTAATTATTAAATTATAATACAAAATAGACAAGGAATCAAGATACATGTATTGGCTACGTGCATCAACAACATGATTATCCTTACCTTTCACATATAAAAATTAATTATTAATTATAGCCATCTACACTCACATGCATTTAGATCATCTTGGGAAAAACATTATTCTAGGCTACGATGATTAGATTTTAACTCAAAATACTTACTTAGCAAAACTTATTTCCATTGCTTCAAATCATGAATAATGAAAATAAGATCAAAGTCATGAGTAGTGTAATTATTCTCATGATCCTTCAATGATCATGACTCATAAGCCATAACTAAACTATCCTAAGTTAACACACCACCCAAGACTTATTTATATGCATTATCCAGTATTTCAAAATTTCCATTTGAATCCATTACAAGAAGTACAAGTGCAGTACAAGTGCCCACTTAAATAATTCTTTAATATTTTATAAATATATTTCACATTCCAAAGTCCACAAAATTTTATTACCCTTATGGTGAAGAAAGTTATTGGGTTAGACAATTTATAAAAAAATTCAACAAATATTCTATAATAACCAACTAGTCTCATTAAAATGTGTACTTCATGTACATTTTTAGGAGGAAGCCACTATTTAATAGCCTTAATATTTTTTGGATTAGAAAAAATACCATCCTTAGATATATTATGACTTAAATAGTGGATCTCCAATTAAAAGAAAGCACATTACAATAGATCAATAAATCATCAAAGAATACTAGAAAAAAATTGTCTATAAAATCCTTCAATACATTATTCATTATGTTAAAAAATGAGGTGGGTTAATTAGTTAATCCATAAGGCATTACTATAAACTTGTAACATCCATACCTTGTTCTAAAATTAATCTTATAGATATCTTCTTCTTTGATACTTAGTTGATGAAGACATGATATCAAGTCTATCTTTGAAAATATAGCCTCATCCTTCATTTGATCAAAAATATAATATATCCTTAGTAAAGGATAACTATTATTAATGTTGACCTTGTTAATCATGTGAAATTCAACACACAATCATAAGGTACCATCCCTCTTTTTCACAAAGACCACTGGTTGCACCCCAAGGTGACACACTTGGCCTAATACTACCATTTTAAGGTAGTTCTTGTAGTTGAGATTTAAAATATTTAAAATATGTTATATTCATATGATAAGGTACTTTATATGTAGGGGATACCAATGGAGCTACATCAATAAAAAAATTATATTCATGTTTAGGAGGTAAACCAGGAAATTTGTATAGAAAAACATCAAAAAATTCTTGTAAAAATAGATATTCCTTAAATGTATATTATGTTACAAATGTATTTTATTTCATCTAAACAAAATTTAACTTACAACCTTTATATACTACTTTATTCAATTATAAATTTGATATTAGCTTACGTACTTTTAATTTCAGCAAATCTTAAATTGTTGCAGGTTTCCCTAAATCATTACATCAATATATCACTTTACTCTATTAGTCCAAATTAGCTTTATGATACTATATCCAATCCATGCCTAATGTGGTCATATAAAATGTATAAATTGGTATTTTGAGCATGGCTTATGACACCCTATCTATAGCTCCTTTGTGCATGCTCTTGTGACCCTTATCGACCCCCTCCTCATTGCCAGTAATCTCTAACCCTCAAAATGATCATTCCACCTCAACCATATTATATTTACAATACCAATCCATTTCCACTAAGTATTAAGCCTATAGGATAGGAGTGTTATATTTTTAATATAGTATTGATCCCTAAGGTGTCCCATTTTCAATGCTCCTATCCATTTTCAATTTGATAAATAATAGTCATTTTCATCTAGTCCCTACCTTTAATCATGTCAGCCTAGCATCAATACATATGACCCATGACCAATTTTTCCCTATAAAATCCCATTAAAATATAATCTACAAAGGAAGGTGACAATTATTATAAAGCAAGAATACAAATAAATAACTAAGGCAAACTTTCTTATTTTCTACATATAGTCACCCAACATAGCTGCAAACATACTCAAACCCTCATACCAGTCACTAGCCACCTCAAGCACTCTTAATTTGGGATTTTTGCATCTACATCACACTATTACACAAAGAAAATTATATGGGATAAATACATGTGACTTGATCCCTCTTAGGAGTATTGATATGTAGGTAGTGTGCCCACATAAGGGGTTTGGATTACATGTTTAATACATCTTACACACTAACCCCCCTCTTTTCTCATGTGATTCAAACATAATTTTATCAATCATGATGGAGGGTTAGGGTTTTTAATATTAAATAATATATAAAATGAGTTTGATCAATAATCAACACTCAAATTTCATAGGTAGGCTCACACAAGCACAACACAAATATCCAAAAAGTTTCAAGACTTTGTGACTAGTTTGGACAATAATTGTAGGATTGGACTACAACATCAGACCCTAAGGTGTCCTATTTTAGGTTCTGTTGTTTTTTCATTGAATGAAATCTAGATCTAAGCTTATGATACTTTCCCAGTATTGTACATCCAATTTCAATTTTTGTATCAATCATCTCAATCTAGTTTTAAGCTAAGTTATATTTATCCTTATTTATTGCTATTGTTAAAAAGGTAAAAACATAAATAAATTCTACAAATCAGGGTTGTAATTATTTTTATATTTTTCACTTATTAATTATTCCAAATCTTTAGATGAATTACAAATAAAACTCTACTATTCCCAAAAAAATTAAATCATTTGGTGAACTTGACTTACTTTGTTTGTACATAAAAACACTAGAAACCCTAGGGAAAATTACTTACTTATTTTTTTCCAATATTTTTCTAGTTTTCCCTACATATTTAAATTATAATTTCACATTTAATTATTAAAATTCACCATAATAATTTTAAAAATCATTTATTTTAAACCCTAGTTGAATTTACTAGGTCCTTTTGCTTCTTTAGGTATCACCTTACATGTTTGTGAGCTTTGTATCCTTTTTATACATATTCCACTTCATTATTTTTCAAATCATAGATTAAATTTATTTAATCTTCTCTTTCATTTTTCAAGTTGTTTTCCTTATGCCACCTAAGCTCCTTACATCTCTTCCTTTGAGATAAAGTTCAAGTCTTATTGGCAACCTTCCTAGATTCACCTAGATTCCTCCAACCCATCCATATAACATGGATAAACAACTATCTCAGTTTATTACTATAGATCCTACACATTCAAATTACACTAATTTTCATGAGGATAATTTTGATAATGATCAATATGAGAGTGATAATGTGATACACACACTAATGTTCATGACCTACCACATCACACTCTTGATCCACTTCCACCTATTGTTGATAATGATGTTGTCATCAATAACGATTTGATTTTACAAAGTTTTAGAGAGAGAGAGAGAGAGTTAGGTAAAAGTCCTAAGATCAAGTCCTTATCTTAAAATCTATCATGGAAATTAAAAACTCTAAGAAAATTGAGTCTTCTATTCATTGAAAATAACAAGTTGCAAATGACACTATGGGGGAAACTATGTCTCAGCAACCCCCTATAGTATCCCAACCTTCCTATGTGGAACCATCAATTATGGTTAGTATATCCTTGTCTCTTGATGTGGTTTTGATTATACAAGAGGTAAAATCTCTTTAATCCAAGGTGTTCCATCTTGAGTAAGGTGCCTCTAGACTAACATAGGCTTTGGACTCTTTTACTCTACTTCATACACCATTGACATGTCATATTGCTTCTACACCCTTACCACTAATTTTTTTTAACCCAAGATCTCTCTATATGATGGCAAGGGTGATCTAGAGACACACTTGAGATATTTTCACACATCATGCTTGGACTATGTGCCAAATGATTGGGTATTAACCAAGCTATTTCCATGGAGTTTAGAGGATTATGCTCTGCAATGGTTCCATAGTCTATCAAATGAGTAAGTTAATGCATTCAATCCTTTAGCTGATAGATTCCTAGTTGATTTTAGTATTAACATATGTGATAAGGTTTCTTATGCATAAGTTTCATAATAGAAACAAAGGTCAAATGAGCATCTCATAGATTATGTTCTTTGATATAAGACTATCTTGGCTAAAATTACTAGCCCCATGACTGATCAAGAATTATAGGATCTCTTCAAACAATCTTATACCATTTGTGCATGAGTCAATAATTTTCAAAAAGTTCTCTTCCTTCATTGAGTTATGTCATACACTAAATGAAATGGAAGTCAAATTAATTTCAATGGGAAAACTCAAGTACACAAGCATATAAAAAATAACAAACAAGAGTAACAATAAACTCCCATACAAATTAGAGGTTAATGATAACAAAATTTATAATCAACCTATAGTTAATGTAGCTTTAGATCCATCTTAATGAGTGGTTTTATTATCACCTCCTCGGTGAGCCTTTACTAATCTACCAATATCTCTAGCCAGCGTTACAATAGCTAGTAGAATGCAATGTCCTATCTCTCCTTCCTATTTAGGAAGTTAATATGATAAATTCTCTTCCACATGGATATGATCAAAATGCATTTTATAATTTTCATAGTTCATCAAGACACACAACAAGTAGATGCATCAGTTTATGACACAAGATATAAGACTTGATAGATGACAACCTTATTGATCTTGGTATTCCAGTTGATCCTCCTCAAGAAAAGTAAACACATGACAAGGCTCTAAATTTTTTCTCAAATCCTTTCCCACAACTTTATAAACAAGAGATAGGAGACTTTACTTGAGTCACATCCTTTGAGTAACATGATTGACGTGTATAATTTTAGAGTTATAGCTAGACCTTTGATCTCCTTCTCAGAGTAGGAGATAGTTGAGGATGACTCGGATCACCATACACATTTTACCAGAGCCTACACTAATCATCATCCCATTCATACTGTTATCATGATAATCGATCTAGTGTGAACATGTGTACTATGACATTACTTTAGCATTTGGGATATTTAGAGCAAGATGTTACCCTGATGGACATAGTTATTAGTAGATTCAATGGAAATAAAAAGATTTCATTGGGTGAGATTTTACTTCCTCTACAAGTTGGACCTACATATGTGGTCACACCATTTATTATTGTTCCTAGTGTAGGAATATTCAACATGTTTCTTGGTCAACTATGGATCCATAAAATTCATGCAATACCTTCTACAATTCATAGATGCATGAAATTCATTCACACTAATCAGGTTATTATAGTTGGTAGAGTTTTGTATGTGTTACCACTCTCCACTTCAAAGCCATGTACTACTCTATATTCACTATTTTTAGCTCCTCCACTAATTATAATTCTTCTTCCTCTACTCGAGATTTAGACATAGTCGAGACCTCCCTCATCAGCATAGAAAGTTTATACACTTCCATGGAGGCTTCTTTTAGAGTAACCACTACATCAGCCATAGTTTTAGAACTCTAGATAGTTTTTGGCTAAACTATTCAAACCCATGATAGTATCATTGATATATCATGCCTCTGTACATAGAGCACACTTTTATAGAGCTTCTTCTACTACCAAATGGGTCCTTAAGAACCCCATAGTTTCATCCACTTCTTAGAGTTACAAGCGGATCTCATAGTTTCCACTCTAGACATTTTAGAGTACTTATAACATACACAACATTTAGAGTCATAGTATTAACCATTCCATCATGCTTCATAATCATGAACAATCCCTCTCCTTGATATAGAACACCATGATAGGAAGTCTCTCATGAGACTCATTTTCTAGTATCATTTATTATAAGTCTTTCTTGTACATAGCTTCTTTCAATTTATTGTACATAGTTTCCTTATGATTTATTATACATATATTATTTTAAAAATACCAAAAATAATATAACATGTCAAAATATAAAAACATTCAAATAAATCAAAACACCAAAACATTTAAACTTTATAAATTATCCATGCTTTACATTTCTACTATCATGCTAGACTTACACTTTGTTGTTTTATGTTGTTGTTTATCAATTTATCTATATTAACATGATTCAATTGATCTTATTTGAGTGTGTGTAGTGATACTCAGATCCTTTATTGTTTCATTCTATCCATTGAGGGGGCATCCTATTTATACATTCAAAATATACATCAACATATCTACCCATCAGGGGCACCTTCTACATGACTACACCATCCAAGTTATGTCATTCCTATACCACACACTCTAGTTATCATGTTGATGTACATTAATTACTAGCTTATATATAATACTCTATCAAGACTCACTAGTATATATTACTTGTGTATTTCCTAGCATCTACCTATTTTTGTACACCATGTTTTGTATACTTTCACTTCTTGCTTTGATTATTTAGATGTGATAGTATTTACATCATTTACATGCATTATTTTCTTGATTTGAGTAACTTGATGTCATTTCATTTATTATTTCTTATTTTATAGTCTTATGTGTGCCTTGGGACATTTACTAATGTCCTTTGCTTATACACTTCTATGTGCTTGTGGAACTCATACCAACTTTGCTTGTACTCTTGTGTGTGCCTTAAGACATTTACCAATGTCCTTTGGTTGTTTAATATTATATGTGTATGTGGGAATTTGAACAAGCCTTATATGATTGATTTCTTAGTTTGAGTGACATGTGCCCATGTCCCTTGTTTGTTTGGCCCCTTGGGCAATTTTGTATGCTTCTTGCTTCTTACTTTATGTGATTGTTTTCATCTCAATTTTTTTTAATGCCATGATACACATCATGCATTATCTTGATTTATTAGATGTCATGATGGACATTGTACTCCATCCCTCCTTAAAAAATAACCAAATTTCCACTTTTAGTTTAGTGTATTACACATGATATTACATTGTTACATCTATCTAGGCATACCCTTGTTGATCTAATAATCTCCAACAAAAACTATGTTATATCTTGAGACATATTTTTTATTATAATTGTTATATCATATATTTCACAACATAATACACTTGCAAGGTATTCATTCCTAACCTCATAAGAGGGGGAAACAAATAGGGGTTTTGTCATAGAGATTAGAGCCCTTTACCAGTCAAAAATCAATTTTTCAGAACACTCAGAACCCAAAACACATAGAGTAGAATATAAAGATAGTGATGAATATAGAATAATTATAAAAAATAGTAAAGGACAATAGCACCATATTTGGACTATAGAATTAGACAACAAAGTGTCATATTTTTGGTGCTCTTATCTAAACAACCAGAAACCTATAATTTCTATAAATAGATAAAAGGTAAGGTTAGGTATAGTTTATTTAGCTATAGTATAGTTTAGATTGAGAAATTTAAATATAATTTTAATCATATTATGTAGATATAGTGGGCATCATGCATGGCATGATGGATCTCTCTTCTGGTTTTAGACTGGGTAGTTGGTATAACTTCCAGATTAGAATCCATGTTACGAATACTAGTGATTAGGGGCAATGTGCATGACACTTTTCCATTTTTTTCCAAGTTTAGTGCATTACCCAAGTATTCTCAGAAATTGCATGCCTTATTCTATATAAATTTGGTTGGCATCATTTTAGAGTGGCTTTCATACAAGCCCAATCTCCACCTTTTAGAGTGGCCAAGATTTGCCAAGTTCTCATCACACATTAAAATGTACATGACACATTGTCATATTAGAGAGCACTCATGGGTTACATGATCCATCTCATGTGACACACATTCATATTGGTATCAGTTCATAGTTTCACACTTAGTGGGAAATGATGGAGCCAAAGGACTAGCTAGCCTTTGTATTCTTGAGCCACCTACTCAGAAGGTTTGGAAACATATTCCAAACATTGATTAACACAGGCATGATCACATAGGTTCACTACATATTGGGAGATGATGGAGCTAAAGGGCTGCCTTTGTATTTTTGAGCCACCCTTGGGAAATTGAGCACTCAACCCCATTTATGATATTACTCTTGGTACAACACATACACAACATCAATCAACATCAAAAACATGTTTTATATTGGTTCATGTACACACTGAGGTGTATTCATTTCTTTCTCATCCTTTCTCCTCTACCCTACTTTTGTATGTTCTTATTTTAGACGTAGCGTGTCTAGTAAGAACTAATCTACTCTTTATTTTATCTTGTATATTTATGCTTCAATCTATGCTCTCTCAATGCCCACTAATCATCACACATCTTCATGGGCTTCACCTTTGCAAGTAAGTTTAGGTATACTTTCTACTTTTCATTTATCTTAATATTTCACTTTGTTGCCTCACTAGAATAAATGGGGGGGGGGAATATAGTCATATCAAATGTCTAAATTAGTAATTTAAGTGTGGCTTATGACACCCTATCTATAGATCCTTTTTTCATGCTCTTGTGACCCTTATAAACACCTTCTTTCTCATTACTAGTCATCTTGAAACTTCATAATGATCATTCCACCTCATCTAAACTATATTTCCCAAGTAAATCCTATTCCCATAGGTCTTGAGCCTATATGATAGGATATCCATATTTGAACTATATATTTAGACCGTAAAGTGTCATAATTTTAGCACTCTTATCCATTTGCACTTTGAGCAATAATGGCCATTTCCATCCAGTCCCTATCCTTAATCATGTTGGCCTAGTGTGAATACATTTGACTTGTGACCAATTGTTACCTAAAAAATCCCATTCAAAACTCATTTATAAAGGGAGGTGATAAATCTTACAAATCAATAAAGAATTTAAACATAGTACTAAGATAAACTTCCCTATTCTCTACATACAATCACCCAACACAGCTATGAACATACTCAAAACCTCATACCAATCCCTAGCCACCTTAATCACTCTTAATTTTACATTTTTTATCTACATCACACTATTGAATAAAGAAAATTAGGTGAGAGAACTAAATATGGCTTGGTCCCTCTTTGGAGTATTGGTATGTAGGTAGCATGAACAGACAAAGGGTATATATTACATGTTTAGTACATCTTACACACTAACCCCCTTTTTTAAAGTGATTCAAATATCATTTTATTAATCATGATAGAGGGTTAAGTTTTTTAAGATAAAATCATCTCTATAATGAGTTTTATCGACAATCGACATTTAATATTTCATAGGCAGGTTCACACAGGCACAGTATAAATACCTAAAAAGTTTCAAGTCTCTATGACCAATTTGGACAATAGTGATATGATTGGACTATAATTTTAAACCCTAAGGTGTCTTATTTTTATTTCTCCTATCCTTTTATTGAATGAAAGGTAGATCCAGGGTTATGACACTTTCCTAGTCCTGCACAACTAGTTTTAACTTATGTATCAATTGTCTTAGTCTAGTTTTAGGATAAGTTATATTTCCCCTTATTTATTTATATTGTTAGAAAGGTAAAAAATACAAATAAATTATATCAATCAAGATTATAATTATTTATATATTATATACTAATTTATTAATCCATACCTTTAGATAAATTAGGAATAAAACTTTATTGTTCCAAAAAAAATAAAATCACCTAAGATAACATAAAAAGATTTGAGATGAACTAAAAGTAAATTAAATTGAGTTTAAAAAAATGTAATTCTATGTTTACTCTCTCAAAACAATTAATAATCATTACTCTTTTACACGAGCAAAAATCAACATCCCAACCATCCTTCAAAGTCATCATATTCAACTTACATCTGTTACTGACTTAACATCCATAAAACTATTAGTTGTTCTTGAATCAAATAAAATTGAAATAGAAAATTTATTTATTTTACCTCTACTTTTAATAAGAGTTATTTGAAAATTTATGTATATATTATCCATAATTGCATACACTCTATAATTATCTAATTAGATAGATTTCAACTTAGGATAATCTTTACAGTAGTGGTTATCTCCACATTCTCAACATACTACAACTCTTCGTAGTATTTCTATAATTATATTAGCTCCAATAGCAAGAACATTTTGACTACCTTAGTTCAAATTTATTTTAAAATTAGCAGTCTTAGAAGAATTCAGATTCTTGAAAAATTTTATTGTCCTTGAAATTTATTGAAACCACTTGTACTCCTAGTAAATTTGCATTTAGAGTCTAATTTTTAAAAATTCTTAGGTGAAGGGGACAAATTTTTATTTTTAGATTGTTGTATATTCTATTAAAAAATCTTATCTTACATTTTGATGAGCCTTCTCTTTTCCTTCTACCTTATGAGTAGATTTGATAGGAATAGTTAGAGTCTTAGGATTGGTATATTCACATCATACAATAATATCTCTTTCAACCCCAACTTAAAATTAGTGAATTTAGTCTCTTTAACATGCATTTATTTAACATGATGTAGTAGATTTAAAATATTAGTTTTGCTGGGTGAATATTTTGTCACCAGCTAACTGACAAGTAAAATAGGTCTCTTCAACCACAACATAGGGATATTAGTCAGCCAAATGTGTAGGTTTACTACATCAAAGGGGGACAAATGTCTCCAATCATCAAGGGGATGTTCCCTGTAAATATGTAGAAGCTATATACTATATATGTAAATAGAAAATAACACTTAGGGGTAGGATAAACCATCCATCTCTCCTTTTTTATAGATGATGTTAACAAATAGAGGATAAAATCTTGGTGAAAATGTTGAAGGTACTTTTCTTCTTCCAGAAGTGATCTTGTAGGAAATAACAGGAATTCTTTCAGATAGTGATAAGTAACTAGTAACCAAAGGTGTAGTAACCTATAGATTGAGATGTAGCACAAAGTCTCCACATTAATTGCCCAATAGTTAGATACAAAGGAAAATGAGGGCACAAAGTCGTCCCAAGATCCTTTACACAAGAACAAAATACGAAGGATAATGAGGCCACAAGGTCATCCCAAGATCTTTTACATAGGAATAAAAATAAAACACACTAAAGGAAATTGTGGGGGCACAAAGTCTCTCCACAGTTGGCTTCAAGACACCTTTCTAATTATTTTCACTAATTTTGCTTATTCAATTAAAAGGACAAAAAATGTATTAAGGAAATGGACATGAGAACAATTTCCCCAACAACTAAGCTATTCCAACACAATGTCTAAAAAGTCACTTGTTTTCTTATTTAAATAATGAAATATGATCAACAATCTAAGCTCAAAGTCTTAGTAATGACTTTCAATTTGGGTAGAGTTTTATTTTTGATAATAGAGAGAGATCCCCAAAATAATAAGAGAGAGTCCAATATATAGTGATCCAAAAAAGACATTGGCACTTTGTTTCACAAAAATGGCCTACGATGCATTTAATGCCTTTAATGCATTTTAAATTCTGTCCATGGGCTATGATAGAATTGAGCATCAGTTTTTAATATGGGCCTCTTGATGTGTTTCTTAATGTGTGCACAACTGTTCACTCTTCTCAATGCAAAAAAATAGGACATGCCATTGAATGTTCATGTTCTTTGATGTCTACTTGGTGGACTACTTCACATTCTAGAAACATATCCCATGCATGGATATTTCTGATCTTTCTCCATTATTCCCCCTTTGCTTGTTGTATTTTGTCCTTTTTTGATTCTTTTGGTTCTTCCTCTCAGTGGTTCTTCCTTTTGCCCTTAATATCTTTAAATACATTTAGGTCATCATTTGAAAGCCAAAAGCTAGTTGATTATCCCTAATTTGATGGCTATCAACCCATCATCCTCCTTACCAATTCCTTCATGTCTTTCCTACTTGCTTTTGCCACTTTCTGTTGATATTAACAAATGACACATGGCACCTTCTGCTATGAAATAGGTGAGGACACTTGACAACATCTGCTTAACCTATAGAGGCTTTAGATGTCTTTTGAGAGTCCCATGGAAGATGTCATGTGACATCTTCCACTGAGCTTTAGAAACAATATAGAAACATTTGGGACTCATTTGGATTCACATGAATGATGACGCTTGGTGTGCTCTGCTTACTTTAGCAACTCACCTAGGACCCACCACAGTCCTTACTCAATAAAAGGAAGAAGTTGTAGATGTTGACACTTGGCATCTTCCTCTGAGTTTTACCAGGAACACATGGTGACTTCCACCATATTTAGAGGCAAATTATAATGGGTCTTGGCAGATGACACTTGGCAGCTTCTGCTAGACTTTGAGAGAAGCTTATTGAAATAAGCTTTGTAACTTATTAGAAACCTGAAATGTAGATGTAGACACTTTTCACACTCTACTGAGTTATATCGAGACATGTGGCACATTTTGCTACTTTAAAACTTACTAGAAATGGTGTCCTGATAGACGACACTTGGTAGCTTTTGCTTGACTTTATAAGGGACACATGGAAGCTTTTGCTACTCTTCGAGGTTTGATCTTTCCTGGAGGGAAATTTCCGTTTGAGGTCTTGAGAAAGGTCTAATTTTGATTAGGGAGAGCCCCCCAAAAGGGTTCCTACCTTTCAAGTAGTCTTGGGATGGCCTTCGGGCTTTAATTTTCTTGCCAGGCTTTTATTTTTGATTTGAGATTATTTTTTTGGAAAAAAGTCCAAAGGAATTCCTTTGGACCTTTTTTTTGAAGGAAATGCCTTAATCATTTTGTCACATTATTTTCCTGAAAGAGAACGGTGCCCTTCGTAAGGACTGTTCAAGCCTAGAACTATCCTTCAGACTTTTACAACAGTCCATCTGCTCCTCCCCTGCCCTCCAAAAGGGCACTTGGCTTGGTTCATTGCCCTCTACAAGGGTTCCTTTTCCTTTGGCTTTGGGACAGCCCCTTGAACCTACCAATTGAACCAATTAATTGAACCAACTTTGGTTCAATGGTTCAATAGTTCAATCAGTTCAATCATTTTATTTGGCTAAATCTTTTGATTGCTCAAACAAAACATGTTGAACCATATGGCCATTGAACCTATTGAACCATTAAACCCATTAAACCTTTGAACCAAAGTGGTTTAATGGTTCAACAATTCAATGGTTCAATCCTTCTTATCTTTGATAAGTGTTTTCAAGCCATTGAGCCTAGAAGTGGTTGAACTTGTTGAACCTTTGCCAAAGTGCTTAACTCTTGCCGATGATGTTGAACCTTTAAAACCATTGAACCCATTGAACCAAAATGGTTCAAGGTTCAAGAGTTCAATGGCTCAATGGTTTGATCCTTGTTTAAAAACTTACCAATGGACATTTTTTATTAAACCAATTCGTTGAATCAACCTTGAAATCACCTAAGTGTTGAGAGCTTGTTTCTTTCCTGCAGAGTCGATAAAAATCCACCTGTGAAGACTGTAGAACTGAGTCCATAGAACTTGGCCTATATAAATGAACTTATAGAGTCCATAGAAATGAGTCTGTAGAAATGAACCTATAGAGTTTGTAGAAATGATTCTATAGAAATGAACGTACAGAGTCCATAGAAATGAGTCTATGGAGTCTGTAGATTTAAGCCTACGAGTCCATAAAAATCTAAAAAAGCTTGAATAATGAAGAATTTGAATGCTCAAAACAAGTTTTTAAAAGGGAAGACAAGATTTTAGTCTGTTGGACTAGAATAGTTCATATGTTGTCTCAAAAATGAGCTAACAATTTTAGGGACAGCAGTTAGCTCTAGTTGGGGAACTTCCTTCAGTTGAAAACTTGGAACAACTGAGAGGAGTAGAAACCAAAATTCCAGTGCCTTAAAGTATGACATTGGGCTATGGAGTCATGCTATCCAAAAATAAGGGTGACAAAAACAAAAATGAAAACACAAAAATAGAACTAAAGACTATACAAATATACATATGTATAAGTTGATCTTATCTGATACTTCATGGATTGAAGTACTTTAGATGTTGCCCACTGTGAGGCAATGAAAAGGGCGTACCATCTTGATATTTTAGCAAAAAACTATTTTCACCATTTAGTTGATGAATAATAAATGGTCCCCTCTAAAGGGAGTTGAACTTCCCATGCATCCCTTTTGGTTCTCTCCTTTTATCCCATAACAAGACTTGATCTCAAACCTAGAAATCATGGTTTTTTGCCTTTTGGTAGAAGAGCTTCTTCACCATAATTTGATGGGCATAAATTTGGTACACCCCCATCATTCTTTGATCATCCATCTCTGTACATGATCCTCTTATAAATGGAGCTTTCATATGTCTGATCTTCAATTGCCTTAGCCAATTTTAATGTTGGCAATTCCAGGGTGATTGGTATCTCAGCATTGATCCCATAAAGAAGTTGGAAAGGAGACATACCAATTGCCCTTTTTAGTGTAATTCTATCTACCCATAAAGCATCAACCAATGCTTTATGCCATGTCCTTTGGTTATCATCCACCAGCTTCTTGATGATAGTCATCAGGTTCTTGTTACTTGATTCAACTTGTTCATTCCCTTATGGAAAGTAATCAGAAGAGTGGGAGAAGGTGATCCCATAGTAAAAATAGAACTGAGTAATCTCCTAAGAAGTGAAATAAGCTGCATTGTATGTGATAATCTTGGTTGGGACCCCAAACTTGGAAATGATATTTTCCTTGAGGAAATTGCACACTACTTCTGAAGTAGCATGCTTGGTTGGGATAGCTTTCACCCACTTGGTAAAGTAGTATGTGGCTATGAGGACATAATCATGTCCAACACTTGAAGATAGCTTTACAAAACTAATGAAATCAATTCCTCATTACTGAAATGGCTCTTCTATCACAACTGGCTTGAGAGGTAGGGTAGCCAACTTGGGTCTTCCAAAAAACTATTGGCATAGTTCACATTTCCTTACCCACTTGTATGCATCTTGAAAAAGAGTAGGCCAGTAATACTTGGCTTACAAAATCTTGTGGGTAGTTACAGGAGTAGAAAAATGTCCTCCACAGGCCAAATTATGGAAAGACTTCAAAAGTTGGTTCTATTGTTCCTTATCCACGTAGCGAAGGAACACTCCATCACGGCTCCTATTATATAGGCCGTTGTCTTAGAAAACAAAATTGGTAGATTTCAATTTAACAATCCTCCTTTATTTATGAGACAGGTGGGTAGAACACTCATCGTAAGTAAGGAAATGAGCAATACTTGAATACCACTCATTCATGGTGGAGACAAAGAGGACTGTTGGCATGTCTTCCACTTCTTTTTCTTCATGCCCTACTTCTTCAGGTCTATTGTCAGTAATCAATTAAAAAAGGCCCCTTCCCCACACCCACTTCATCAATTTGATAACTAGATCAAACTCCTATATTTTTTCAATCTAGTTCCCCCTTTTGGTTCCAAACTCTTGCTGAGTTAATATGGATTTAACTATGGTATCAGGAACTAGGGTGGTAGTATGGGAATTCAAAATGTAAAAGCAAAAATGCTTTACTACCTTAACCACTGTATAGGCATGCTTCTCCATGTTTGAATACTTCAACTCATGAGCTTTAAGTGGACAACTCATGAAGGATATGGGCGATTCCACACCTTCTTCATTCTACTGAACCAGAATTGTTGAAAGTGTGTGCTCAGAAGCATAACTATACATCATGAAATCCTTGGTATAATCTGGACAAAATAGAATTGGGGCATGGTCAATGGTTGTCTTGATATCTTAGAATGTTGACTTGCCTTCTTTGGTCTAGCTAAAAGTGGCCTTTCCCTTCATCATGTTCGCAATGTGTCAAGTCTTCTCAGCAAACTCAGGGATGAACCTTCATAATAAATTCACCTTTCTGAAGAAAGAGTGAACCATAGTCTTACTTGTAGGTAGAGTAAGCTCCTGAATGGATTTGACTCTTTTTGAGTCAATTTTTATGCCTTCTCAGGATACAATGTGCCCAAGAAGCTTCCCTTCTGTCACTCCAAAGATAGACTTCTTGAGGTTTAGAGAAATACCATTCTAGTGACATCATTCCAATACTTGTTGATAAATGGTGTACATGATTAGGACGATGCTTGGAAAAGACTGTTAAATCATCAAGGTATACCATAATTAACTTACACATTTCATCTTTGAAAGCAAGGTCCATTGCTCTCTGAAAAGTGGCTCTAGCATTTATTACGCTAAAAGGCATTCTTCGATAAGTAAAGGTGCCCCAAGGTGTGGTGAAAGTTGTCTTGTGTTGGTCTACTTTACCAACTTCAACTTGATTATATCCTGAGAAGCCATCTAGCATTGATAACATCTCTGAGTTGGTCACTGTCTGAAGCACTTGATCCATGATGGGCAAAGGATAGTTATCCTTTAAAGACGATTGATTCACATTCCTAAAATCCACACAGATGTGAATTTCACCATTCTTCTTCCTCATAGGGACTATGTTGGAAATCCATGTGGAATGATGGATTGGGAAAATTATCTTGGCATTCAACATTTTCTTTATCTTAGATAGAATAGTACCTGATATCTTTGGATTATACTACCGATATTTCTACTTGTAAGGCACTGAATCATCCTTGAGAGGAATTTCATGATGAATTTCCTCAGGGCTGAGTGAATTTAGATCATCATAAGATTATGCCAAAACATCCATGTAATGGTGAAGCAGGTCAGTAAATTTGAGTTTCTCTTCTGGAGTACAACACTTCCCAATGTTCACCATCTTGGGATTTTCCTTGGTACCTAAATTTATTTGATCAAACCCCTAGGAGGAGCTTGAATTGATATGTTGCTATTTGATGAACCTATCATTCTTTTTAAATATTTTCTCAAGAGAAACCAATCTTTTGAGAATTTTATTCCCTTTTAGTAGTAGGAATTCTTCACCTGCATCTGAATTCATTTCAGGAGCTGATTCAAGTTTTTGGAGCTTACTACCTTTGAAGTGAAGCTATTCAAAGTTGTCTTTTTGTTCCAAAAAGGTGATGATTTAGTTGTCACCATTGAACACTTGCCAATGATTAACATTATCAGGCACACTTGGTTGAAAGACCAATTCGATAGTGTACCTATTTCCTTTGAAGTCTAGGTGAGGAAATAAGAGAGTTGCTAAAATAGCCAATGCATCAGCTCAGTCATTGAATTCCCTAGGTATGGTAGAGATGTTGAAAGCATCAAAGCTTTCAATTCGATCCTAGACTAGAATGCATTAGTGGTGTAATCTCTCATTTTTGGTTTGATACAGATTCCTTACCTGATAAACCACTAGTTTAGCATCTCCTTTGGCATGAAGGAGTTTGATGCCTTTATCTTAAGTAGCCTTCAATCCAAGCAATAGAGATTCATACTCAGTTGTGTTTTTTGTGTTTCTAAACTACAACTTGTATGAAGAAGGAAAAATATCTCCTTGAGGATGTATCAACATAATCCTAGCCCTTGAGCTGGTAGAAGAATTACTACCATCAAATTTTAGGATCCAAATATCATCAAAAATTGATCTTCTATTAGATTTTCCTTCATTAGAGAGGGAAGATCCTTTTTCATCTGTAATGTGCCCTAACAATTCTTCTGATGTCTCATATGAGTTAATTCTTGGATCATCACCTTTAGGACATTCATCTACAAAAACATGAATATCCTTTATGGTTAAGAAGTAGTTACCCATTCCTAAAGATTCAAATAGAATTTGAGCTTCAGGGGCTGATGTCTAAGTGACAACATATTTTGATTCCTTTTTAGGAAGCAGCCTCTACATGATGCCTTTGACATGGATCCTTACCTCAAATAGGTCCATGCTTAGTTATCCTCCCACATCCTTGCAAAAATTTTGTCCAAGTAGAATGCCATAGGATGCTGGGACATCAGCCACCAAGATAGTCATCTTGATTCTTTTGTCTAGAAAGGCTACAAATGCAAATTGGGCATCTTTAGTTTGCCCCAATAGTGGTACTTGCTTGTTCTCTATGGAGAAACATCTACCAAATGTCTTGGTCAATGTGAGACCAATGGATTTTGCCACTCTGGTAGGCATGACATTGTCTAAAGCTCCAGAATCAATGATGTAATTACTTAGTTTGTGACCATTTATCAACACAGAAACATAGAAAGGATTTATTTTCCTAGGGGTAGCTAGAGAAGTAATGACAAGATTATTTGGGATGGACATGTTCCTTGGAGAATCATGAGTTAATTTTTTAGCATCTTGTCTTATAAGGATGGCTTTATTATTCACACACTAAACTAACCTATCCAACTACTTGGGATTGGCTTGTAAGAATTCAAATTCAAACATTTGAATTTTGGTCTTCTTAACATGGTCAATTATGTCAAATGACTTAAATGGATTAGGAATAGAGGAAGGTAGTTTATCTTTTTAATTTTTAGGAGGGGTGGTATTGGTTTGTGGAATTGAAATTAAAGATGGAGTAATGTTTGATGTACTTACCTTTTTATTACTCACTAGGTCCTTTGGCTGGAAAGGCAGAGAAGTTCCTCATTTGGCAATTAAGATTACATGCTGAGAAATTTCTTCTACTTTTCCTTTATCAACTTTCTGGGTTGACTTATTTTGGGACTAGGTGAATACAACATATGATCATCAACTACTTCACCTTGACCTCTGGGTTCATCCTGGTAATTTAGGAAACCAATGTTAGAGTCACCATCTAATTCTTCTTGGCCTTCTACAAGGAGGTCAACATCATTTTCTTGGTTCAATTTAGGTTGGGAAGAGAAATCAGATTCTGTTTCAAGATATCCAACTATTGAATTGTTTGGGGTTGCTTCAATGGCAAGTTTTGTTTGTGGGGGAGGAAGATGATTTGGCTTAACTAAATTTTTGGTAGCATTGCCTTGGTATGATTGATTGGGAAATGTCCTTCTTGGCATATCCCTATATGAAGGAGCTGAAGATATCCCTTGTGCCATTTGCTTCTTGAGAGCTAGCAACTCATTTGCCAGCTTTTGCACCATTAGATTAGTGGTACTTATAGATATATATTCAAAATATGAGGAAGATTTACCTCTGTTAAGATATCTCCTTATCTTTCCTACCAAGATAAGGTCATCTTCCACCTCAGTGGCTAAATCCTGAGCTGCAACAAGGTCTATTTGGACAGCACGTCTCAGTAGAAAACTTACTTCAGGCAGTTGAGAGTTGATGAAGAAACATTTGAGATTCTTAGGTGTAGGCTGAGCAATTACAAGAATCTTGTTTCTTAGCTTGTCAAACTTGGCTATGAAATACCTCATTGGTTCATGAGGTTCCTTCTTCATCTATGTGAGTTGAGCCAATAGGGCATGTGAATCTTCTATAGGCTTAAATCTAGCTTCAAATTTGGCTTTGAGAGTGTTCTAGTCAGTCACAGTCTGGGCCTATAGATGATATAACCAGCTTGTAGTAGCACCTTGTAAAGTTTCCAAAAACAATGTGACTACCACATCCTCATACTCCACACCTATTACGCCATAGGCTATGTTGAAGGCTGCAATATGTTCATCAAGATGAACTTTCCCATCACCATAGAACTTGGGGAAAATTTTCCTTGAACTATGTGGTAGCTCATGTAAAGGTGGAGTTAAATTGAGTGGGCCAAAAGAGTTACCCCAAGGGCCTTGAACTTCTATTATATGACTATGGAAAGGTGGAATAACAAATCTTAGAGGGGTAAGTATTGATAAAGCTTTATTAATAGTAGAAATGGAGGCTTTGCCTGGTAATGGAGATTGAACTTTAGTAGGAGGAAAGATCCTAGTTCGTTGGAGGTGAGATGGTGAAGGAAACATATCAAAATTACTTTGCTGTACCAACTTGAATATAGGTTCAATGATACCTTTATCCCTTTGGCTTCATGTATACCATGGATCTACCAGAGTGTAAAAATAAAAATGGAAAAGAACTGGCACTACTTCAGCTTGAAACTTGAGGCTTTAAATTACACATTCTTCCCTAGTGGGATAAATAGATAAGGCTATAATGATAATGGATAAGACACAAAATGGAGTCACTAGAGTATATAATAGATAAGGGTAAGGACTGCTTCAATCTAAAACATGAGGCTTCAGATTACACGTAACATTCCCAGCAGAGTCACCAAAAACTGTTAGGTGAATATTTTGTCACTAGCTAACTAATGAGTAAAATAGGTCTCTTCAACCACAACATAGGGAGATTGGTCAAATAGATGTGTAGGTTTACTACATCAAAAGGGTACAAATCTCTCCTATCATCAAGGGGAAGTTCTCTATAAATATGCAAGAGCTATATATTATATATATAAGTAGAAAATAAGACTCAGGGGTAGGATAAACCATCCATCTCTCTTTTTTCAGAGATGATGTTAATAAATAGAGGAGAAAATCTTGGTGGAAATGCTTAAGGCACTTCTCTTCTTTTAGAAGTGATCTTGAAAGAAATAGTAGGAATTCTTTTAGATAGTGACAAGTGGTAACCAAAGGTATAGTAACTAACAGACTGAGATGCAGCATAAAGTTTCCACCTAAACTACTCAATAGTGAGATACAAAGGACAATGAGGGCACAAAGTCATCCCAAGATCCTTTACATAAGAATAGAATATGAAGGATAATGAGGGCACAAAGTCATCCCAAGATCCTTTACATAGGAATATAAAGAAACACACTAAAGGCAATTATGGGGGCACAAAGTCTCTCCACAATTGGCTTCAGGACACCTTTCTGATTATTTTCACTAATTCTGCTTATTTAATTAAATGGACATAACATGTATTAAGGAAATAGACATAAGAACAATTTCCCTAACAACCAAGCTATTCCAACACAATGTCTGAAAAGTCACTTGTTTTCTTATTCAAATAATTAAATATGATCAACAATCTGAGCTTAAAGTCTCAATAATGCATTTCAATTTGGGTAGAGTTTTGTTTCTAATAATAGAGAGATCCCCAAAACAATAAGAGAGAGTCTAATATATAGTGCTCCAAAAAAGACTTTAGTGCTTTATTTCACAAAAATGGCCTACGATGCATTGAATGCCTTTAATGCATTTTTAATTTTGTCCATGGGCTATGCTAGAATTGAGATTCAGTTTTTAATATGGGCCACTTGATGTGTTTCCATATGTGTGCACAACTATTTTCTCTTCTCAATGTAGAAAATAGGCTGCACTATTGAATGCTCATGTTCTTCGATTTCCACCTGGTGGACTGCTTCACCTTCTATAAGCATATCCCATGCACAAATATTTTTTATCTTTCTCCATCATTCCCCCTTTCCTTGCTATATTTCATCCTTTTCTAATTCTTTTGGTTCTTCCTCTCAGTGGTTCTTCCTTTCATCCTAAAGATCTTTGAATGCATTGAGGTCCATCATTGTTTGAAAGCCATAGGCTAGTTGATTGTCCCTAATTTGATGGATGTGGACCCATCATCCTCCTTAGCAATTCCTTCATGTCTTTCCTACTTTCTTTGGCCAATTTTTGTTGTTCTTAAAAAATGACACATGGTGCCTTCCACTGTGAAATAGGCAAGGACACTTGGTAGCATCCACTTAACTTATAGAGGCATTAGATGTCTTTTGAGAGTCCCATGGAAGATGACATGTGGCAGCTTCTACTGAGCTTTAGAAATAATATAAGAACATTTGGGACTCCTTTGGATTCACACAGATGATGAAACTTTGTGCACTTTTCTCACTTTAGCAACTCACTCAAGACCCACCACAGTCCTTACTCAATAAAAGGAAGAATATGTAGATGTTGACACTTGGCAGCTTCTACTGAGTTTTTCCAGGAACATGTGGTGACTTCTACCATATTTAGAAGCAAATTATAATAGGTTTAGATAGATGACACTTGGTAGCTTCTACTGGACTTTGAGAGAAGCTTATTGAAATAATATTTGAAACTTATTAGAAACCTAAAATGTAGATGCAGACACTTATCATGCTCCATTGAGTTGTAACGAGACACGTGGCATGATTCCTACTACTTTAAAACTTACTAAAAACTATGTCCTGGTAGATGACACTTGGAAACTTTCACTTGACTTTATAAGGGACACATGGCAGCTTTCACTGCTCTTTGAGGTCTGATCTTTCCTAGAGGGAACTTGCCCTTCGAGGTCTTGAGAAAGGTCTATTTTTTCTTGAGGAGAGCCACCCATAAGGGTTCCTACCTTTTAGGCAGTCTTGGGATGGCATTCGGGCTTTAATTTTCTTAGTGGGCTTTTGTCTATGCTTTAGGCTTATTTCTTTGGACAAAATTCTGAAGGAATTCCTTCAAACTTTTTTTCTGAAGGAAATGCCTTAATAATTTTGCCACATTATTTTACCAAAAGAGAACTGTGCCCTCTGGAAGGACTGTTCAAGCCCAAAACTATCCTTCAAGCTTTTACAATGGTCCATTTTCTCCTCGCCTACCCTCTGCAAGGGCACTTGGCTTGGTGCATTTACCTCCACAAGGATTCCTTTTCCTTTGGCTTTGGGATAGCCCCTTGAACCTATCCATTGAACTGACCGATTAAACCAACTTTGGTTCAATATTTCAATCTCTTTATTTTGATAAGTCATTTGATCACTCAAACAAAATGTGTTAAACCATATGACCATTGAACCTATTAAACTTTTGAACCAAAGTGGTTCAATGGTTCAACGGTTCAATGGTTCAAGCCTTCTCTTTGATAAGTGTTTTGAAGACATTAAACCTACAAGTGGTTGAACTTGTTAAACCTTTACTGAAGTGCTTAACTCTTGCTGATGACATTGAACCTTTAAACCGATTAAACCAATTGAACCAAAATGGTTCAAGGTTTAACGATTCAATGGTTCAATGGTTAGATCCTTGCTTAAAAGCTTGTCGATGGACTTTTTTATTGAACCAAGTCGTTAAACCAACCTTGAAATCACCTAAGTGTTGAGAGCTTGTTTCTTTCCTACAAAGTCCATATAAATTCACTTGTGAAGTCTATAGAACTTGGCCTATAGAAACAAACCTATAGAGTCCGTAGAAATGAGTCTGTAGAAATAAACCTATAGAGTTCATAGAAATGAGTCTATAGAAATGAACCTATAGAGTCCATAGAAATGAGTCTATGTAGTCTTTAGATTTAAGCTTGGGAGTCTGTAGAAATCTAAAAAAGCTTGAATAATTAAGAATTTGAATGCTCAGAACAATTTTTGAAAAGGGAAGAGAGGATTTTGGTCTATTGAACTAGAATAGTTCATATGTTGTCTCAAAAATGAGCTGACATTTTTGGGGACAACAAGTTTCATACCTAGTCACAATCATATTCTCTTATTTCAATAGCTAAAAATAAATTATTTTCTATTCTTTGAATTTGTAACTAAGATACATATTCTTGAACTACCTTTCAAAATTAGGCTATGTAAGAGTCATTAGCTAGTAACCGTCTAAAGCACATAGATGGTTCCACCATAAAGCTAAAGTTTCTACTAATTGATAAGCAACTACTCTTGCCTCACATTAGAGGACATATTATGTATATTAAAATAATTTTATAGGTGTACTAACCATACATCAGTTGCATCACCTAATTCCTCACCTAAAAAAGTTGGTGGAGGAAACTCATTCAACTCATTAATGATGTGATAATCAAAATTATTAGGGTTATTCTAAATTTATATTCATCAACTTGTATTCCACCTCTAACTGGAAATTCTTCATCTAAAACACCTTATAGATTATTCAATGTTCACTCTTAGGTGTCTAGTTTACTTTGAAATGAATTTAATGTAGTCATAATTCCATTCAAAACTACCTCTTGATTAATGTTGGGATTATTTTCATCATGGTTAAGGGCCTCAACATTAATATCAACATTATTGAGAGGTCTTTCCTCTCTCTCAATAATATTGGACCTACAAACTTAACCTCTTCCTTTACCTAGGTTAACATTTATTGGGATATTGTTTACTATTATAGATCTTATCCTCACCATCCTTTGGTGAAATAAATAATTCAATAGAAATAAGTAAGAAATATTTCTCAAATTTCCCTAGAGTAGTAAACCATGCTCTAATACCAATATATCACAAACCTGTGTGTGTGTCTGTGTGTGTGTGTGTGTGTGTGTGTGTGTGTGTGTGTGTGTGTGTGTGTGTGTGTGTGTGTGTGTGTGTGTGTGTGTGTGTGTGTGTGTGTAATCTAAACAACAATAACATAACAAAGTTTCACCTAGAGTTTAACATGAAAATATGTAATGAGATCCATTACTTTGTTATCACCAATACAAGAACTAGACCAAGTATATAACTCATCATTGACTTTATTAGGAGGTATTTCAACCACTTAATATTCAAATAGAAGTGGATCTATGTGGTATTTCCCATGCATTTCTATCCATGTATTGTGTTGTGTCCTTCCCATAAAATTTATCAGTAACTTATACCATTTTACCTGAGTACATGTATAGATGATAAAACAACTAATACCTCATGGGGTAATTCAAAAAAGTTTAGTAAATAGCGGTAAATTAAGATTATATTCAGTACAATAATCATCATACTAAGCTTAATTAAGCAATATTTACCAAATCACAATCAACATACAAAGATCATGGGAAAAATATTATTTCTAAAAGTAATGCAAATCATTTGAACACTTTTACATTTCATGGAAAAATTGAGACATGAGGTTTGACATGAACTACTTTAGGAAGTGTGAAAGATTCATAGGATGTTTGAAAAACCATTCTTGAGTTATGTTTAGGAAAATTTTACCATTCTACAATTAGGGTACAAGCTCATGACAAAGCATGCTTAAGGTTTTTATAATGGCTTAGGTTAGATTTACATTTCCCATTATTACTAACATGAATGTTATATGAGTTCAATGAAATCAATACACATTAATAGTCTCATGGACTAATCATACTTATAATAATTCTTAATTCAATCTTGTTCTTAAATATTTAAACATTTGTCTTAGATTCATGATGTTATCCTAAGCATATTTTAATTGTTTACATGATATTATAACTTACTTGTTATTAAATCCCAAAGTAGATTTTTAAAAAATAAAAAATAAAATCGGGTGAAAACTTTATTAAAACTTAAAACAACAGTTTACAAAAGCATCAAAACAACCCAAAATAAAAGCAAACCAAAAACAACAGCCTCAAACCTCAACTCCACCAACATCTCTAGCAAGAATGGGTTCTAGTTCCTAATGTAAATTGCCAGGTAGCTGCTCCCATTCATCCACCTTATGGCCATCTCCCTCTTCTAATGCCCATTTAGCCAAACAATCAACCACCCTATTCCACTCCCGTGGAATGTGGGTAAAGGATACCGACTCCATGTAGGAACTCACTTGTAAAATTTGTTGTAATATCGTGGCCTACTTTTTGCTCACATCAGAGATTTTTCTTTCTATGATCAAGTTAATCAAGACCTGAGAATTAGCTTCATAAATCACCCTCCTCCACCCCAAAGCATAAGCTCTCCTCAAGGCATATAGGATAGCCAAACCTTCCATCTTATTAACTATCTGTACTCCTTGATATGCTAAGAAAATAAAAAACATAGATCCCAAAAAATCCCTCACAATCCCAGTCACCCCTGGATTGCCCCTAGATGAACCGTCCATATTAATTTTCAAAAGCCCAACGGGTTGAGGCATCCACTTCCCCAACCATTGAACTTTCCTCTACCCCTATATACCTCTCCAAACATAATTTGAGATTGGAGATAACTCCCTTATGCCAAATCATTCCAGCACCTCAGCGTCCCCTTTCTTCAATGGCAACATAACCTCACTCTTCACTTCAATAGATTCCTGGGTCATTCCCTTAATTTTGCTCCAGACTTGCTGAGTCACCACTTTTTCCTCCTTAAAGATCCTTTAGTTCCTTTCTATCCAAACTTGCCAAAGTAGGAAAACAGGGCTAGTGTACCACACATCCTGCAAGAAAGAAGTCGAAGAAGGGGGACGGCCCACTCTAGTCCAAAAATCTATCAAAGAGATAGTGTGGATGCATTGTCACCACCACACATCCCACCAGAAGTGCAAAAATTGAAGAGTGAAGGGACAACAAAAAGAGATTGTGAGAGGAGTCTTCCTCCTCTCTATTAAATAGAACACACCTCAAAGGACTAGCAAATCCCAGCTTCTAAATATTGTCCCATGTCAAGCATCTGTTCCACACTAAAGTCCATGTAAAATAGTTACACTTTGGCCATGAGAAACCATTCCAAACCTTTTTCCACCATTAAACTTCCCCTCTATCTTCATACTCTTGGGAGATCAGCTCTTGATAACCATAAGACACAGTATACTTCCCCTTGGGGTTCGGGGACCAAGCTAACACATCATTTTCCATAAGTGCATTGTAGCTACACCGAGACAAAATATTCTGTAAGTCCGTCCACTCTACCTCCAAACCAAGAATCAGCCACTCTTTTGAGGACTTCCATCTGGTAACCACCACCTACCCCTAAAAGGAAAGGGATTTAAAGTCACACACCCTTATCCAACCAGCTGCATAAAACCTCTAGGCTAATGTACTCATATATGGATATTGGCTAATTATAAGAGGAAAACCATCCCAAGATTCATGCCAAAATTAGGCCTCCACCCCACTCCTGCATATTCAGAAAAGACCCCTCTTAATCAGTGTAACTCCTTTTTGAGAGTCACCCAAATCACCTAGCCTTTATCTACCAAGTCATACCATGGAATATCCCACTAGGGAATCCCAAAAAAGTATTTGTGTGAAAAAACTCTAGCCCATATCCAATCTTGCTCCACACACCAATGCATGTATAGTTTAGTAGCCAAAGTAGTACCAGATAGCACAGACTACCGTAATCCCAACCCACCAAACCTCTTTGGGCTATAAACTACCTCCCACTCAATTAGGCTACACTTGGTCAAAGATAAATTCCCAACCCATAAAAACTATCTTGTTAAGGAGTCCAATTCCTTAACAAATCTCATTAGTGCCACCTGGATCATACACCTATAGATAGGTAGAGCCTGCACCACTAATTGAATCAGTTAAACCCGACCCACAAAGGATAACCAACAGTGGGTCCAATGATTCATCTTGTTCCAAAATTTGTCTAGGATCACCTGCCATGACTCCTTAGCCAGTTGGCCAGTTGGGATAGGAATCTTGAGATAAAGCAATGAGAGACTCCCAATTTGGAACTTGAGGATAAGATCCACTCTTTGCTATATGGCCAGAGGAGTGTTAAAGAAAAAAAATAGATGATTTTATATCATTAATTACCTATCTAAAGGTAGCAAGGTAAACATCTAGGCTTTTGCATATGTTAGATGCCTCCTTAATAGTAACCCTACCCATCAAAGCCACAACATCCACAAACTAGAGATGAGACTGTATAGGGAGTTCCCCTCCCCACTGCTAACCTTGAATAGCACCATCACCCACATTTTATTTGATCAATTGATCCAAGTCCTCTGCTAATAGAAGAAACAAGTAAGGAGAAAGAGGGTTGCATTTCCTTAATCCATGAGAATCTCTAAAGAGATTAGAGTGCTCACCATTAATCAAAACTGAAATGGAGGTCAAGTTCACACAACTCAAAACCCAACAAATCCAATCCTCCACAAAACCAAAGGCACCCAAGACCTTTTGGAGGAAGGACCATGAAAATCTATCATAGGCCTTTGACATGTCCAACTTGATAAACATCACCTTCTCATTGGACTAGTTCATGGAATGTATAGTCTCAGTAGCCATCACCACCCCATCCAAAATCTATCAGCCCTTAACAAAGCCACCTTGCTCCTCAGAGATAAGCATAGGCAGCCACCTTTTTAACCTCTCAGCGATCAGCTTAGAAATAATTTTATATGTGACATTATAAAGAGAAATGGGCCAAAAAAGACTCAACTTATCAGCCCCTTCACCCTTGGGAATGAGAGCCAGGAAGGTAGAGTTCAAATCCTGAAGCATTTGCTTGTTTCTCTAGGATTTTTTAGCAATAACCAGGAGGTCAAATTTAATAATTTCCCAAAATTCCTAGAAGAACTCAATCAGGAAACTATTTGGACCAGGCGCCTTTCCTTTCTGCATCATAAAGACTATCCTCCTTAACTCCTCCAAGGATATATCCCTCATCAGATGTTATTTCATATCCCTGGTCACCAAAGAGGGAATACAAGATAGGATTTGAACCTCTTCGACTGAGTCCCCCTATGCTTCCTCCTTGAATAATGAAGCAAAATACTACATTGCCTCATTAATGATACCCTACATAGAAGAAACAGTCTCCCCACTGTCCATCACCAAATAAGTTATCCCCATGTCATGTTATCTAGCCTGAACTAAATTGAAGAAGAAGGCTATGTTCTTATCCCCCTCTCTAAGCCATTCAATCTAGGCCTTTTGTTTCCAAAATATTTCCTCCCTTAGTTCCCATTCCTCTAAAGCTTTTAAGGCCCTGGCTTCCTCCCTCAGCAAAAACTCAGTCATTCCCTCATCCCAAATGGTTCTAGTGATGTCATTCAGCTCCATCTATGCTTCATTTTTCTTTTAGAAAATTCTCCCAAAACTTTGTCAGTTCCACCTTTTAAGCCGGTACTTGACGAATTGGAGAAGCTTAACAAAAGTATACATTGTTGTTCCTATAGCAGGCCTGCCCATCCTCCACCAATCATTGACTTTATTAGGAGGTATTTTAAGCACTTAAAATTCAAATAGAAGTGGATCTATGTGGTATTTCCCATGCATCTCTATCCATGTATTGTGTTGTGTCCTTCCCATAACATTTATTAGTAACTTATACCCTTTTACCTAAGTACATGTATAGATGATAAAACAACTAATACCTCATGGGGTAATTCAAAAAAGTTTAGTAAATAGTGGTAAATTAGGATTAGATTCAATACAATAATCATCATACTAAGCTTAATTAATCAATATTTATTAAATCACAATCAACATATAAAGATCATGGGAAATATATTATTTCTAAAAGTAATGCAAATCATTTGAACACTTTTACATTTCATGGAAAAATTGAGGCATGAGGTTTGACATGAACTACTTTAGGAAGTGTGAAAGATTCATAGGATGTTTGAACAACCATTCTTGAGTTATGTTTAGGAAAATTTTACCATTTTACAATTAGGGTACAAGCTCATGACAAAGCATGCTTAAGGTTTTTATAATGGCTTAGGTTAGATTTACATTTCCCATTATTACTAACATTAATGTTGTATGAGTTCAATGAAATCAATACGCATTAATAGTCTCATGGACTAGTCATACTTATAATAAGTCTTAATTCAATCTTGTTCTTAAATATTTAAACATTTGTCTTAGATTCATGATGTTTTCCTAAGCATATTTTAATTGCTTACATGAGATTATAACTTGTTATTAAATTCCAATGTAGATTCTTATAATAACTTAAAAATATAATTTTGTTACCTTATTTTATAATTTAGGGATGTGAAGTAGCTTGATAAAAGTATTCAAATGGCCAATTCCAAACATAGAGCATTCAATCCTCAATCAAAATATTATTTAGATAGGAATAGACATACTCTTTATAAAATCTCCCATAAAGTATATTTTTTTTAAAATTACCTTCAACATATGAGTAAGAATCATATAATATTATTGTAATCCAATTTCAATGAATTATTTAAGAGTTTCCCTTTACAGTCCTCTAAACTTAAAATGCTTAATAATTTCAAAGTGAAATGATTGTCTTCTAGAAGATTTTATTTAGAATATGTATACATTTTGATTTACTTAAGTGATTCTACCATATTAATTATATCAAGTTATTACAACTCATACATAAGTATTATACTAAATATAATCCATTGAATTCACTAATTATAATACAATTATTTCATTTTAATGGACACTATAGTTATAGTATAAGGTCTTTACTAAAGTATCAACAACTTTAATTAGTTAATCCATCTATCAAATAAGTTGGTAAAGTATACATTGATTTGAAAATTATTTTAAAATATAACTTTCAACTACACTAAAATAATAAATTACAATTCTTGTCACAAGTGAAGTTATTCAAATAATAACATCACTTATCTTTTATAACCTTAAGGCTAATTGTATAGCAAACATTCAATAGAACTTATCATACTAGTATTATGTTCCAATTACCATTCTCAATGTAATAAAATTATCATGTCATAATCATAATTATCTTTTACAACTGAATTCTAAAGTAATTATTTGCATCTTAAAATAGCCAAATAATTCAATACCACTATTCTAATAGTGTGAAAGTATAACCAAGGACATGAATACATTTTATGATTATGGGTCAACAGAGAATGAATATCATATAGCAAATCAAAATTCTACAACTTTCTAATTAATGCTATCAAACTACTTATTCCAAAATAGGTAACTAACTATTGGTACATGATAACAATTCACATATCTATGTTCTTATATGAAAGGTATTAATGAACCAATTAAATTTCATATTTAAATAATAACACAAGATCATACAGATAATCAAATGATCAACCACTAACATATCATGAACTAGACATACATCTCTTAATATCAAGTACAACTATTATAATAAATGAATTACAACCATAAAAAATTACATACCATTTTAATTCATCTATAGTCAACCATCACAACTAGAAGGAAGAATAAATAAATAAAAAGCATCACACAAAAACCAATGAATCCAAACCCACATTGCCAGTCCTAATGAACCCAACCATAAGTGGTCCTAGACCACCCAATCATCAGTTGGATATAGATCAGGGTAGTAGAGAAATTTTGGAGAAATGACAAATAGATGAATTGAGCTTTACCAAATTCAAAATAATAATCAACAAATAGAAAAAGGAAACATGTAAACCAACCCACAAACATCCATTAACTTGGTACATGATTACAACTATAACTCACTTTTTGTGCTTCTCAATTTATGGCTCATATTCTATTCGAGAATATAATATGGATCATAAATCCTTATGCCATAATTTATTTGGCAGTCATCTTCAGATAGTAACTTAATAGATGTTGATAAGTTAAAATAAAACACATAAAAAGAAGACAACAATTCCATCTAGTTTAAAATTAATATATCAAAAACTTTCATAATGTTATGGGTCACATTTTTACTAAAATAAAATCTAATAAAAATATTAAAATCTTTAATATCAAGTGTAAAGATTAATGCAATCATATAAAAAATAATAATTAATTCATCAATGTTTTAAACATAAGTCAACTTAATAATGAACTAAAACAATTTAAAACATCATCACAAGAATTATGCCACTAATTCAAACATGATTCCCACAAACCTGAGCCAACCCAATAATGTCCTAATAATATAACAAATGTCAAATGCATCATGCAGATAAATAAAAATAATAAAATATTTTTCCTCAAAACCCTATAAATCATTTTGAATCCTTATAGAGACTCATTATGTCATTACCCTTAATGTATGGTCACAGTTAGAAATAAACAACAAACTAATAACCATTTAATATTTTATAAACATGACTGCATCCAAGTTAGGGTTTTATTAAAATATAAAAGCAAATAAAATAATCAGCATAATCAAAATAATCTAGCTGTATCCATTCACATAACGGATTGAAAAAGTAACAAACCTAGCTAGGGTTTCAACTCATAAACTAACTTTAATCAACACACAATCAACTAAACAAAGTCTTAGCCCTCTCTTTTAAAAAAAACTTAACAATGGTATAAAAACCTATCAAACAATAGTAAAAAATTATTATGTAATGAATATATGTCCATATATCCATCTACAAAAATTTGATGAACATAAATATCAAGCATAATGAACTGCATATACCTATAAAAAGCCATGGTTGAGCCACCTATGGATGCCATGTATCAAATACAAAACAAAAGCCTTGACCTTAGATAGGGTTTTATCCAAAAGTACTATAACATAAGTAGAAATAATGCCAATGTTCATGGATAAAACCATAACTTATTTTTTTCATTAAAACCCCACTTAAAAATCAAACATAATTTTGAAAACACTACTTGGGTTTTGGAAGTCTTCCAATCTCCAAAATTTGTATGCAAAACTTGAACCAAAAATCTACATTCCCAATCAAAAAATATAATCCAAAATAAACCTTCATTAAATTTAGTCAACTCCCACATGGCCAATAAGATTAATTGTTTAAACTATAATTCAAGCTCCCGAAAAACCTCATGCAAAAATTATATTAATTTCCCTTGGCTGCCATGCCAATTTTTTTAACAAAGTCACCCCAAGGTATAGATGCCTTTGAAATGATTGAATATAAATGAGCCAAATTAAACAACACAACACCATCTAAATCCAAAGTCATAAGGCATTACAAAACAACACCATCTAATTACCAATTCCCCTAAGGTGGGTCAAACATCCAAATAACCTAAGCATATGTCCAAGATAAACTTGGCTATCAAAATTATACTAAATGAATCAATAATGATAAGGTCCTTCAATTTTTAAAACCTTAATGCACAAGCCTAAAAGATAGAGAAGATATAATATCTCCATAGTTTTATATAACCATAACATGGTTATTTTTAAACATTAAGTCAAATAGTATCAAGATAACCAAACAAGGTAATAAGATGTAAACAATTAAAATAACTAAGAATAAACAAGAGAAATATGGGACTAAAAACCCTATTGAATTTGATAGCCATGGAGTCAGAAAAAAATAAAATGAAACCAAAATGGCAAAAATGATGATATCAATAAGAGAATAACAGTCACCAAATTAATTAGGACACAACAAGTGATACTTTATGAAATTAGTAACATCAATTAAAATAATGTTTGAACAAATTTTAAAACCAAGTAAAATCAATTAATAATGAAATTAATCATAGAATGATCACACACAATACTTAAATTATATAAACACAATGACTAAATCAACAATATTGACAAGCTCAAACTTTACTATTAAATTCACTATTCTATTTATCCATGTTATATCTCCATGTTTCCTTGATACTTAGCTATGAACACAACCTAGCTCAAGTACCTATCCATATAATAAATAAATAGACCATCAATAGCATCTAGACATCTAAGTATAATAAATTCAATAATAACATTTAAATAATAAATCAATATGCATCAAGCATAAATATCCAATGTTGTAATGAAAATGTAATCCATAATTATCTTATTAATATAATAGAATATATCAATGTAGATCATATAACTATAAAACCATATTAAAGAAAACAAAATATGTCTCAGATAGTTCACAACTAATCTATATCAACAAAAAATAATTAAATACAGGTCAATTAGGGTCATGATAGATACTTAACTTTTTGTGTTGGATCATGTGCGATGAATATTCCATAGCATTGACAATATAGGATGTATCATTCACATATCCCACTAAACCCATTATCAAGGGTATGTTTTGAGTAACTTCTTGAGGCTAACCACTAATTAGTGTACTATAAAATTATATGGATGGATGGCTTCCTAAGGTTAAATAAAAAAGAAATTCTAGGCATTTCCTAAATACTATAAGGTATGTGGAAACTAAAGTATGTGTTTAGATATATACAATGGGTATGAGTATTAGGGAAAAACCCTCATACCATGATTCCTATCAATAATATATAAGTAATAAAAATATAACATCATGTATCCCTTTAAGACCATAGCTAAGTAGTTTCAAAACTATCAAAACACAATTTCTAGGGAAACCTAATAAAAAAGAAATTAAATGTTGAAAAATAATGTCAAAAATATTAAAACATTCAATGAATTCAAATAAATGTGGTCAACACGAAAATAATTTTTTGATTAATTTATAAAAAGAAATTTTAATTTGACTCACTTATGCTAAAAATGAAAAAACATAGACCATATTGATGTAAGTCATTGTAGTTTTTCACATAATATAGAATTATATCAATATAGATTTATATAATATATGTAAATATAGATTAAAATATGAATAATAAAGTAAATCAAATAGGGTTGATATATTTTTCAATAAATATCTCAAACACATAACTAGCCATTTTATTTTACACTCCCCATTGATGTTTTTTAGGGTACTTTAAAATTGAAAGAGTTAAAGTTTCATTTTTATCATTTGATTAGAATTATTATTTTTAAAATTATCCATTTGACTAATGGATTGTAATAATATTTTATTATTAATTAGATTTTTTTGACTATTAGAATTGGATTGTGATGCAATAGTGGTATAATTAATGATATTTGTAATATGGGAACTTTAATGAACCCACTCGAGGGAAAACCAAACATATTAGTGGTTATACATGGTGTTTTATGATTTTTGGATTCAAAAGACAAACATACAAACAATGAAGCTATTTGAATTCAATATTGTAATATTGAGATTTTAGAAATGTGATATAACACTTTGATAATATAATTCTTTTAAGAATATGTAATATATGTAGTAAGTAAAAAGTAGATAAGGGATAGAAGACATCATATCTTGTTTGATGTTCTATTCTAAAAGATGATGATGATGATGATTAGGAATCATCATAGGACTATAATAGAGATATCATTTCACTATGCTCTAAATTCTTACTATGTTTGACCTTTTGAAAGTTATGTCCAAGTTGAACACTTTTTTTGATGATAGTGCCCTTATGATGATGTTAGTTCCTATACTACAATATAGCTCCATTTTCTAATGTATCATTTATTTTTGGTTTCTTTTATATTTAATCTAATTATTTATATATTACACATAGGATTTCAATGTTAGTTTATTAATCAAAACCTTAGTTTCACTAATATTTTCCCCTTAATGATGCCTTGGTAAAAATGGGTTAGTGGGCACATGGTGTCGAGTTGATCCTAAAGATAACACTATTATTGGACACTACATATATATCCAATAATCTAGAAGAGGGCCTCATCTCATGTAGTTATCACCTACATGTTAGTTTATGTGTGAATCATGTAGCATGTGTAAACCAAGTACAATAGTGATGTAACTTGTAAATTTACAGGTCAAGCTCTTAGGCTACTCCTTTAGTAATTCAAGTCTATAAATGTGATGTACCTATGACTAGTGTAGAAATAGGGAAATTTTATTTAATTGAATTCTTGATAGAATGATTTTGATAAGTTTCCTTGGTTTCTTTTGTCTTTTTAATAGGTGAGGAATGAATGAGGGTTGATCTTATATTTATATCTATCCCTTTGGAGTAATAAACTATATTAAATCACTTAATCTAACCATTAAGACATATTTCTTTTGAAAATTAGATAACTTTAAGGTGTTAGACACTTACGTTGAATTAAGACACTAATCTCAACGCTAGTGTCTATCTCATATGTTAGTGTCCAGGGAGGAGGAAATTAGTTATAGGCTCAAAAATTATAAAGATGGAATAAGTACATTTTAATCATTTTAGGCAAGATAGAAGACTTGGATCATCAACATAAGACTAGTCCAATTAAGAGATATATAGGCTAAAGAGCATAAGATAGAGAAGATGTGAGACATATGGATGCAGGCAAGGTATATAACTAAGAAAAATATCCAAGGTCTAAGTTTTTCAAGTGTAAAATACTGAAGTAATATATAATAATAAAATAGTGTATACACATGGAATAGTGGAAGAGGAAGGAATAGAAAAAAATGTGTATTGACTAGCCCACATCTTGTCAAAATGGTATGTTTAAGTGATGGGGAAAGTCCTATGTGGGATAAAATCATGAGGTTATAAATGACCATATGATATTTTCCCTTATGTTGAGGGTTTTCATTGATGAAAAGGATCATTTTAATAATGTATATAAGATCACTCTCATCATCAACTATGGGCATGTGGGGAGGATAATTAAAATTATATAGAGGTTGGCAGTTTTTGAGACAACTATAATAATTTATTATATTAGTTACATGAATTTTTATTTTATCTTGATTATTGATAATTTTAAAATGAGATTTAGAAGTTTTATGGGAGTTAGTTAAATCCATCATATTTTGTCATGTTACTTGTTTAGAATAGTCAAAGATATATTTCATGATGGAGAGTTTAAGTGAAATTTGTATCTACTAAATTATTAACCCATAAAATTTACTATATCAATTGTGTTATATGCAATTACATAGACAAAATGTGAAACACAAACTATATCAAACCTGGTTGATGTATTCTATAAAGTATAAGTTATAATAAGAAAATGTATTATATCGACCATGGTAGATATAGTTATAGTGACTAAAAGGTGAAACACATACAATATTGAGATTGGTTAATGTAATCAGTAAAAGATAAGAACAAACAGTGATGATAAAATATACTATATTGACCATGGTCGATATAGTTACACTAACCAAAACGTTGAGATAAGACTATCATGCTTGGTCAATATAGTTAATAAAGGATATGTTGTAATAAAAAAATGTACTATATCATAGTGGTTGATATAGTTATACACAATTAAATGTAAAATATATATTATATCAATCTTGGTAAATTTATTTAGTAAAGGATAAGAAAAATAATGATCATAAAATGTGTTATATTGACATTGGTTGATGTAATTACATGGGGTGAAAGGTTAAGATAATATTATGTCAATCTTGGTTATTGTATTCAAATCTAAGGAAATTTTAATAGTATTGTGAATAAATTGTATCATTCCTATTTGATATATTATGATAGACATAAGTATAGCAAAAGTAAATTTAGGAGACTATATTAAACCTAATCGATATAGTTTATTCACACATAAATAATTATATTGATATTGGATGATATATTTGGAATACATAACATATAATTATATTAGTGTTGGACAATATAATTTGAAATACATAATACTAGCAAGAAAAAATATGAAAATTTAACTTATTTTTTAATGATTTATTTGAAATAAAAATTAGCTAAATGTACTAGAAGGATGTGGTTGATTTGCAGGTTCTCAAAGATATTTGAATTTTTGTTGAATAGTGTCAGCCAAATATTTCATAATAATGACTATGGATAAAGTATCATTCTCATAACCCACTAAACCTAATTTTAAGGGTAATTTGAGAGTAACTTTCTGGGGCTGACCACTAACTAGTGTACTACAAAACTAGACAAATGATTGTGTTTTAAAGGTTAGATAAAAAGGGGAATCCTAGGCATTTCCTAAATACCATAAAGTACATATAAACTAAAGTCCATTTTTAGATCTATACTATGGGTATGAGTGTTTGGTAAATCCCCTCACACTGATATTCATATAAATAATAGTTAAGGATTGTAAGTAGAACACAATATAGCCTTTGAAGACCATAGGTAAGTAGTTTGAAATTTTTTGGAATACAATTTCTAGGGAAAGCCAAGTAAATGTAAATTAAATGTTGAAAAGTAATGTCAAATATAAATTTAAAACATTTAGTGAATTGAAATAAATAACTGGTCAACTTGAAAATATTTTATTCTAAAAACAAAGGTTAATTTGACTTTTGTATGCTAAAAAATGAAATCACACAAAACTACATTAACACATGCTAAGTAGTTTTTCACATGACATCGAATTGTATCAATGAAACTATATATAGTCTATGTAAATATAAATTAAAATAAGAAGACTAATTTAAATTATAAATGGTCTATAAATTTTATATAAATTTTTCAAACATAAAACTATATGGACCAGGTTCGATATAGTTAAACAACAAAATAAGATGAATACAAAACTACATTGGATAAGGTTGATATAGTTATCAATGTAAAACAAATTTAGACAAAATTAAAAGTTTTAATACATTAACTAAATCTAATTTTTTAATCAATTTGACTCTAAAAATTAATAAATAGAACTATATCAAACTAGGTTAATATATTTAGGTAGAAGAATACCTAGTAAATAAAACTAGATTAGACTTGGCTAATATAGTTGTTTGTATAAATAAAATAATGTAGATCTAAGTGTAAGATTATATCAATTTGTGTCAATGTATTTTTCTATAAAAAAAACCAAGGATGAAATTTTATCGACCCACACTGATATACTTTTCTAAAAACATAGAATCTAGACTGCATCAATTTACATCAATATATCCTAGTGAAAATAAATACATAGGAATAAAATTGTATCAACCTACTGATATAATTTGATGAAAATACATATAAGTTAGATTGGATTAACCTATATCCATATATTATATTTAAAATTATAGATAATTAATACTATATCAAACCACACGGATATAATTTTTAGATAAATAAAAATTAATGGTTAGTTCATGTTGCATTCACCAAAATGTATGCAATGAGATAGGATTAGCTAACAACTTGTCCTATCAAAGAGATAAAAACCTAGATGAGGTAAATCAAGTAAATCTCATTGATATTTAATATACTGGGATATGACCAAATGGATATGATAAACCTATCAAGAGGATCACTCACTACACATCATAAATGGATAGAGTTCAAAATATTATAGGAAATCAATGTAATGAAAAAATTATTACTAGGTCTTTGAATATTGGAATTAATATAATATAATATTGCTAGCCTAACAACATCAATAAGCGAGATGGTTAAAAAATAACTAAAAAGGGTAAAGAACCATGGTAGGCAAATGAGGGCCTACATTACCTAAGTTATGAAATGAAAAGTTTGAAAAACCCTATATCTCACTAAATATAAGTGTAGAGTAGATTCAAGCAAGTATTATACATTCATTAAATATAGTCATTACGCAAATTCTCTATATCAAAATTAAATAGATATGGTTAGAATACACTTATCTTGAACAAACCTATCGAGCCTCAATATGCCCCTTGGATAATGGTGCTTTGAAAGATATTTTTATTGTTGTAAGGATTATAAAAGTTGAACCAAGATCTAGCCTAAAAGGTGTCCTCCTATTGCATTCAAGACTATGCAAGACAAGGTTTTTCACTCCAAAACAAGATCTAAGAAATATACTCTCCAAATTTAGACAAGTATTTATAATGATTTATGATCCTAACCCATCCAAAAAATTTAGTTGATATCATTGGCCAACCTTATTGTAGTTTAATATATGACATTTTAACTTCAAACTAGGTTTGCCAAGGTTAATTTAGTTATGAAGTGTTTTTTCTAAATTTTTGGACTACATATACCTAGGCCCACTTAGTCTAAAATTTATAGGGAAGCAAGAAATATTACATTGATTTGGATTGATACAATCCAAAAATATGGGTTTTGTTATAGTTAGGGTTTATGCAGTTAAATATTGCTTAGGATATCAAGTCTAAGTGAAGTATAGTGGATATAAGCATTGTATAAACAATAATGTCTCTCAAAAATCACCATAAGTCTATCCACCCTTTTCCTAGTGCACCCTTTAAGGTGTACACTTAGGGAGATTTAAGCTTCATAACTTGCTACAAAAGATAAAGTATTAGTAAATGATAAAGCTTATAAATATTATGTGTATATAGAATCTACATTGTTTTTTATGGAAGTTTAAATTCAGAGGATATTATTTAATTTTCTCACTAACATTGAGGATTAATTTAAGTAAAAAGTGTTAATGATCAAAAATTCATCAATATGGAATAGATAAATTTAAAAGGACATGCATTACTATGGTAGAAATAATTTTAGAGTGAATAACATAACAAGAAGATGGATAAGATAAAAATGTGGGATAGGATGGTTTGTAAATTGAAATGGAAATTCTCACATTTAGTTTACAAGATGAAACTATTCAAAAGTCTTCAAAGTCTCATGCAAATGGATTTATTAGCCAAAGAATAAATTGAATATTTTTATAAGATCACACTAAGATATAATTAGAGTAAGGTGGCCAAGGATAATTTTATTTTATATTTAAATAGATTGTGCATTGTATTCAAGTATAAATAAGTATGCCTCGGATCCAAAATGGCAAATATGTATTTTTCACTCAAGACATATGAGAATTTATCATGTAAACAACTGAGCAATACATGAGGTAATGGAATATTCATGTGATGAGGAAGAGTAACTATGGGAAATAACCTAAACTTACAAGACATATAAGACACTACTAATTAATTTTCACTCCCAAGTCCAAAGTGGGTATATAATTTTGAGAAAGATAATACACATGGAGAAAGTGGATTTTACCAATCTTGAGGAAGAGGTAGATTTGGTGAAGGATGGGGAAGAAGTTTCCTATGCACATGTTTTAGGTATGAATAACTAGGGACTCAAGTCTATGAATTCCCATAGTAACAAAGTTAGGTAATTATATGTAAAAAATTTATTACATATATCATGCATGGAGATGAGGATTAGATTAGATAGATTAAGAAATTGAAAGAACTTTAGTTTTGGGAAGTGTTGATGTTGAAGAGGGTTATTTTGAAACCACCCTAAGAGATAAGGAATTGGTGTAAATCAAAAGTATTTTATGGACCATATGTATGTTATGAGGTAAATTTTATAAAGAGACAATAAATAGTGGAAAATAGAAACAACTTGGTCTCAAGTGAAAGGGTTAAGAAATTGGGATTAATGAGAATGGCACACCCAAATCCATATAGAGTGTTATAGTTGCAAAAGAGTAAATAGGTGTTATTTAATAAGAGATGTCTAGTTAAATTATATATTAACACATACCAAGTTAAGGTATGGTATGATTTGATTCCAATGGACATATTTTATGTACTTTTGGGAAGGTCTCAAAATTTTTATTTCAATGTAGTACATGATACTTGGAGGAATACTTATAATTTGGATTGGGATGGGAGAGAATATACCCTAATTCCCTTAAAGGATGAAAAATAAAAAAGGAATAATATTTTTTATGTAAGACTATTAATGGTGTTAGGCAAATATTTCATATGATAAGAGAAAGAGAAGGCATGTTACACACTTATACCAAAATTGGCACAAGAATTTGGCGTAGGTGCTAGCATGAGAAAATAAGAAATGCTTTTATTAATGTGGGTTTGATGAACTCCTAATTCATGAATGAGGTATCCTATAACATTTTGGGATATTTATAGAGGTAATATCCACTATAGGGCATGATTTTTAGGTATGGGTTAAAAAATCAAGTGGTGGAATAGTCGACTAAGCATGCAAGTTGTTAACCAAATTAGTATGGGTGAACAAAACCTAAAATAATACCAAGATATTATTTGGGTTGGATGGGTGATAGTATAATATATTGTGGGTAGACATAAAAATAAAATCAAAAGAGGGAAAGAAGGGTAAGGTAGAAAAGGGATTCCTGATTAAATAATGTTCTTTTCTTCAAGTTGATTTAATAGAGGACAAGGGCCTAAATATAATGTTTATAGTTAAATTTTGTTGCATACTAACCCAAAAACATGGTGAGGAGTCTAATAAAAATGGACATAGTTAAATCTTAGATTATGGCCAAAGGTTGTTATCACTATGAATGTTGTTGTAAAACCAAAATGAGAGGTTATGGCCAAGACACTAAGTACCTAATTATAATGTTGAAAAAACTAAGAGGTTGTATCAGAGACACCCTTCTGCATAATCAAAAACCACTTAATATCCCTACCTAATGATTATTGATATATGTCAATTCAAAATAGTTGTTTTTAATTATAATTTAGACAACATTCAATAGTCGAGTGAATAATAAAATTCAAAAATGATATTACGTATAATGAAATAATGAATTATTAGGTTGAAATAAATTCAAATTCGAATCAGATGAAACTAGAGAAGAAACTCATATTACATAGTTGCATGACAATAAAAATATCTCTTCCTCTATTAATAAAAATTCTAACCCCCCATTTAAATGGGAAAATTATGAGTACATGTAGATTTAGGGAATGAGTCACCTCATCCTCCAAATCATGCACAAACTGAGAATCACATGCTAATGACTAGAACAAATGTTCTAATTCAATGTAGACTCATCATGTAAAACTAGATACCACTAAAACTATATCTTCATAAAAAGATACACACTTAAAAAATTATGAAACACATGAATGTTACAATATTATATAATTAACTCTTACATGTAATAATAATACATATAATATTACCTTAAGATATTAATGTTTACTCATCATTAGGGCTTTCATAGGAAATGGAGTAGTGCTTTAAGTTGTTAATGAATTTGGAGTGGTGGGTAGAGTTGAACTTGAAGTTCATGTTATGGCCTACATATTCATAGTTGTACTATTTCTTAATTATGTCCATGTTTAGCAGGGATGTCATATGTACCCTGGCTACTTTTATCAATAGGTGTTCATGATATACATTTGTAGTTCTAAACTATACTTGGAGGATCTCTACTTTAGTAACTTTATTTATGGTGAAGTCAATTTCTTATTCAATCTCTTCTAATGTAAATCCTTGAAGACCCTATTTGAAATCTATAGCTACCTGCTATCATAGCTTATAAAAATTAGACCTTTCCATCAACTTTATTGAAGTGTCTCTTGCATGAGAAAAATTTAATTCTTGAAAATTTTATATAACCTTATTCTCATGTTGAATAAACTTTAGAATCAATTCTTGTGAACTAGATAGCTATTTTATAGCTTATTGGGTTCTGATAACCACCAAATTGAGGTAATTCACTTCATCAAGAGGATTCATCAAATATAGATGGTTAAAGGCCTTATTAGTAGTGTAGGTTATGAGTAAATTCAATTTATTCTCTTCATCCTACAAAGAATTAAATAATTTATGTCTCAATAAAATGGGGAGACATATCATTTTTCATTATATTGATGGTGTCTAAAATGTTGCATATTATGAGGGGTAAGTTATAGACATTGTGCTCTATTTCTTAGGGAACATAGATATTTTGTTGATACTCTAGAACTCGATTAAACTCTTATTAAAACTCTTCCTATGTTTTATTAGTGCCTCTATGGAGTTCCATCAAGGCTTTAATGTGCATTCATAAGTAAGCTAAAAAACTCATCATAATGAGACTCTCTAGTTCTCATGCTCTTAGTATTAGATAGGGAAAAAATAATGTCTTTCCTCAAGGATTAATACCATGTGAGATGCATATTCTATTTTCATTTCCTAACCCTCTAGATTGTCTGTAGTGATTTATCAGAAATGGAAATTATAGTGTGAAACTTGATGATCACCATATTGGGACTCTAAACAACCTAGGATTTCAAATATATTTCCCATCATGTAATTACCAATTCTACCAATTCAACCAATTGAGTATCTTGAGTAATGGCCTTAGATAAAGCTTCTTTTGAATAAAGCATCAATGCACTTATTTATATTAGGTATAGTAGAGGTGGGAAAATGATTTTCTTTCAATCCAAGTTACCCACCTAGGGAATCAGATGCACAATATAGGTTGTCTTATTACCATCTATAGTAAATGATATAATTGAATTTGGCTCAATTTTAGAAGAATGTGGCATAGGAAAACCTAACTGAGTAGATGAATTAGATAATTATGTGCTTCGATCTAAATTATAGATTCATGTTGTTGATTGGAAATGCACCTTATTATCCCTAAGAGATCTTGTCAATACTTGGGAAGTAATAGAAGTAGTGCTTATAATATTTAATATAGTGCTTTGTGCATATAATGTTGTATTACTATCCATATACTATTGGAAAGGATCAATATTAGTGGTAATAAAGGAAAGGTAAATGAGAAATAACATTATTATGTACGTCATCTTATTTCCTCATTTTTATTATTTCCTTCCCTTTAAGTCCTTGGAGACTCAAGGCCTGAGCCCTTAAATTTATTCATTTTCATCCTCTTCCTTTGGTGTTTTCCCTTGGACCATAGCTTTATCTTATGATGATGTCCCAAAAATTGAATTCATAGTGTCCCTAGGGGCCCTTAGATTCATTTTATAATAAAGTGTTATTTTCACAACTAAGGGAGTGGCCTATTGATTAGTGGAGGATGAAAAATATATGTATAAATTAGTAGGTACTATACCTACAATAAGATTATTAGAATCTATATAAGTAGAAGAATCAATATTTATTGGATCCTTTACCCCTCCTAGTGAACTCATTGTATTAGGAGCCTTCTCTAGACTTTGATATTTTCTTAAAACTATCATTAAATATTATGGTGGTACTTAGGGAGGCTCCCTCTTTGGATGAACCAATTGGGAAGGCTCTTAAAACCAATAGTCTAATGCAACCAATCCATTGGGAGGTGGAGGTTGAGTTTATGCATCTATAATTGTAAATGAGGGATCCATTAGAATTGCTCTTTAGAGATTCTATATCAACCCAACCATTTTTTCCCTTGATAGGACCTAAGATACATATTTATAATTTAGGAAAATAAAGTAATCTTCATAGGGCTCATGCTAGTAAGGGATGCCTAGTCTTGTGACATATTTTTGAATTTTACCATGTGGGTCCCACTCCCTATTCTAGAAAGATGCCAATGAATATAGTTATATTATGATTCTAATAGTACCAAAGTGATCCCTTATTATATAATTAATTTTACTTATGGTCATATAATATCCATAAAATAAGCCTTTATGTTTCTTCTTCATGTCTTCATCTATACTCCACCAAAGTTGATATAACATCTCTTACTCTGCCAATTTAAGTAGACACAATGGTTTAAACCTTGGTTCCAAAAATCATTATTAATTTGTAATATGGGTACAAAAAATAGTCCCCCCTTAGCCATAGTGTAATTTTAATACTATCTAAGACTCGATCGAGTGGCTTCTCATGAATTGGCCTCTAGACTTGAGTATACATGTTCTTGACAATTCTAACAATATTTTTCATGTAGGAATAAATATATAGGAAAGAAAAGAAGTCATATATTATTTATTTTATATACTCTTGGGATGGGCTCTAGAGAGATACATTATGCACATACAATGTGGCCATGATAACATCCAATAGGAAAGACATCATGAAAAAGTGAGCTCTGATTATTCTTTTATATTTTTATAAAATTTTCTCATGGAATTTGTCATTGATGATCTCACATATAAAAAATATAAATTTTGAAGACATGATTAGGTCTAACAATGAAACCTACTCAAGTATAATATAACGGATGCTAGTGTATGCATATAGTTTACTTGGTAGGGCCATCCTAATGCAAAATCCCATCTTAAATTTTCTAATGGGAATGGAAGTGGTGGATTTGAGGCTTACCTTTTCTCCTAGTATTATTCATTTTCTCAATGTGTCTTTGATTGTGTTAGTCTTCTTAATCAATGTATTTCACATCCTGTCATATGTGGCATATGCAAGTGGAATCCTTAGGTACCTCTAGATAACATCTCTTAGAAAGAAAGCCATGATTTTTTTGTGATTAATATGTTTCAATAAGTCATAAAATACCTTGCCTACAAAGAACAAGTCTTGAAGTAGGTTGATACAAGGCATCAATTTAAGCTTCATAGCTAAAATGTGTAATTTTTGGTGATTTAAGGGTATTATATCAACCAAGAATTTTTTTCACTCAATTGATAAACTTTCTTCACATGAATATCCATTGATGTTATCCACATCAACCCATATAGTTGTATAATTAACAAACTACCATCAAATATAATAGAGTCAAAGATTATATTGGTGCATTTAGTGAAATCCTTGATGGATAATTGTAATGGTGTAAGTGCCCCTCAAATGACTTTGATGATGAATCCATTCGACACTTGGTTCAATTATATAATTTACATGATAATTAAACTAATTGATTGTTGGAATTAATTTTTAGGTGAGTGTAGCAAACTAGGGCTTTTACCTCTCTATAGAATGCAAGTTTGCTTAAGATCTTTGACAATTGATAACATGACATCTACTTAGAAATAATTCATATATCTCTAAGATGTATTATTTAACTCCAATTCATATACCATTAATTTCCAAAAACTTCAAGTTAGTTTTTCTCATTTAATTCAAATTTGTCAACTCACTTTGGTGGGTATGCCACATAGACTATTTATGTGTTAAGAAGATATCCCATTGTCATCTCTTAGACAAGTTTTATTTGGTTGGTAGTTTGATTTTTATGCAATTGTACTATGTGGAATAATATCAGAATTAGAGTGTTGTAGCTTTTTTTAATCTCCATTTATCCAAATTGCATTATGTGCTAGATGCACGAAACACAAAGACCTATGGAATTCACACATTATAACTTTTTCCAAAATAATCCTTTGCCATTTTACATGAACACATGAAGATAAATTATGTAAAGATAAAAATATGTGAAGTCCAAAAGTAGTGACAACCACAACATACAATGACCAAAAAACATGAAGACCTAAATCCATGAATACTAAAAGTTATGAATACCAAAAATAGTGATAACTAGAAGGTCATGTAGTATAGAAGTTATGAAATGATTAAGTAGACAATGTGTAAAATTCATGATGAACAAAAATAATGAATAAGAAATACATGATGACCAAAATACATAATGTGTAAAATCCATGATGATCAAAAGTCAAGAAGTACCAAACATGTGAATACTAAAACTTTTGAAGCCTAAATAATGTGAAGATAAAATATGTGACATGTAAAAGACCAAAAACTAATTTAAGTGATGTCTCGAAGTTTCAAAGATCAAAATTAATGAAAACTTGAAAGACTAAGGATTTTTTAATTTTAATTTTCCTACAAATAAATAAAACCTACATATATGTAACAACTTTTTAAATCTATTAATATGTTAGTTTGAGTAAATAATATAAAGTATTAAAAACCTTGATATGGGAAGATACTAATTATACTGACATATAGTAGTGAACTTAAAAAGAACCATCAACATGGGAATTAAGATCTTTGAGATATAAAACCTTGGTAAGAACTCATGTGATTTCCATTGAAAAGGACTTTTAAATCATAACTAGGCTTTTCAAACTTGTAATGGGCCCCCATTCAAAAAAAAATGAGGGTGGGGCATGTTGAGTGTAACGAATGGTGACTTACATGGGGAATACTCCTGAGTATTAAAGAACCTATAATATTTGGTTAGTTATTACAAATAAAACATGAATCATACTAGATAAGAATAATTAAACTAGGAACTTGATAGATAATCCCAATAATTCAAGAAACATAGTATCCTTGTTCATACCTTAGATATGTGTGTGATGAAATGATGTTATTTACTCTTGTATAAAATATTTTATAAAAATATTGATTAGAGTTTAGGTTTCAATCTAATTTATAAATCATTTTAAAACTAAAAAAAATGTGAGCATTACTCTACTACCATCCAAGAATTCATCGTCCTGATAGAGATACCTTTAATTCAACCTTTTTCCTTCCATAAGTTTTCATAATGCATGATGCATTGATATTATTTCATCATGTGAGTCTTTGATCATATTTATATTTTATTTTGGATTTAATGATCACTCTTTAGGACGAATTGGTCAAATTTAGGATGAATAGATCTTTTTTTTTTTTTTTAGAATATAAAATGGAAGAAGGGGGATGGTAATGAATGTAAGCTAGTGTGTGTATGAGTAAAAATTTATTTAATATAATGTCCCTTCTAGCCACATCTACATGAATGGTTATTAATTAAAATAATCATTAATGTGAGATATGTGCTTTATTCAAGGAAATGAAAGGACTTTATAAATTTTATTTAAGTAGTAAAATTAGTTTTTACATACCTGATAAAAGTATTCAATTGTGATCTAATCTTAGTTTAATTATAATTTCATACCTAAATTTTGAAAATCTCAAACACAAAGGTTTAAAACCTATAGACAAATTAATTGTGTGTTCCATTTATGATCTTAGCACACATGTTCTTAATTTTGGACTTATATTCCAACTCAAACATTGATGACCAACATGGTGAACTGGATATTAACCTGGTTATAATAGAATAAGTCAACCAAATTATCATGAAATAAAAGACATATATTCCATAAAATAGACAAATATTCTTAGGAAACAAAATTTGGAAATTAGGAAAAAAACTAATCTAAAAATCATGAAACTGCTCTAATGACAATAAATGATAGAATGTGGGAAACTAAACTAATAATGTAGTAAACTTAATCCACCCTTACGTCTAATACAAAATTTATTATTCCTTGAGGACTTCTCCAAATGTAACATCTATGAAGTAGTGTTTCAAAAACTACCCATTTACTAGATATGTAAGTTCTTTACCTTAAAGGTCCCTTAAACATAAATAGTTATTACCTATGGTCCCTAATATCTTATATGGTCCAATCTATAATGAGGTGAACTTATCAATGTATCCTTTATTTTCATGGTCTTTGTCCCATAGAAGCACTAGATTAGATATTATAAATGCTTTAGCTTTAGATATTCAATAGAACCATATTTTGACCAACTCACGGTGTTCACTAAAATTGTTCAAAGCTTATATCCTTTAATATTCCATTTCTATTACGTCCAATAATCAAGTTTCACTTTCTCAATGGGTTCCATATATTCATAAATGAATTGATACATCAATTTTTTTTAGCATAATTAGGAATATTGGTTGGCATATATATAGTAGTAGGTATGGTGTAGCCTTGAGGTCTTGTTTGCATCTATTTTGGTTTACTCATAGTGTATAATTTAGTAGGTGATCTACTCACTTGGATTATCTAAAGGTGACTTGCATCAATCATATTATTATTTGTAGACTTAGCCAATCCAATTCCATGAGGGTAATGATTGGATGATGATATATTGATAATTTGGTTATCATGGGCCTATTTAGTGAACTCAACTGATTTAAATTATTGCCCATTGTCACAAACTAGAGACATGTGAATACCAATCCTTATTGTGATGTTTTCTTCTAGAAAATTGATTGCATCATGCACCCTCAAATTTCTTATTGATATTTCTTCAGTCCATCTAGTACATTAATTCCTAGCTATATGTATAATATTTTGGTTGATCAAATAATTTGGATTGATAATACTGATGAAATCCAAAGCCCACTAAATAAATGGTCTTTGTTTAATCATAAATTGTAATGGAATTATTATGTGTACTTATATTTTTTCAAAGACTTGACATTCAGGGCATGTGTCACATGGTTGTGTGCATCCTTGAAGATGGTTGGACACTAATATCCCATTTTAAGAATCTTATGTGATGTGGTATTTCTAGATGGATGACCACTACCTATCTTCTGATGTAGGTTCACCATGATTTCATGAGCTTCCTCATATGACATGCATCTCAAATAGATGCCTTCATAATTTCTTCTATAAAAAATCCTATTTTTAGTCATCAAATGAGTAGATTTAAGCCTTAGGGATATATTTTGTTCTTTGGTTAGTTCAGGAGGATAAATACCTAAGAGTAATTTTGTAATGATATTAACATACTAGTCTCTTATAGATACTTGGCTCTCGAAGAATTCCTCAATGTGATATTCATTCCCAATGATGATGGTGATGTTGAGTGATTATTTTCCCTCTAATAATTTTAATAAGCTTGATTTCTATGTCAATTTCTTTTCACTTTGCCATCAATTTAACTTTGTGTTCTCCTAATTCATTTTGTCCTAGAGTCAACTTTATATATGGATCTAGTATGATAAAAATAGTTTTATTCCTAAAAATGTAATGTCAAAACTTTTTTATTGCTTTGAGAAGAGCATAAATCTACTGATATATCATAGAGTATTTTAGATCTACTTCCTTCATATCTGTGTTCATGAATGCAATAGGATGGTCACTTTCATTCCTTTTCTATGGAATCATAGTAGTGATTGTGTTATCTAAATCAAACAAATATAAAAATAAATCTTTGTTAATGTCTAGGTTGATCAACATTAGGGCCTAAGTAATGGCATCCTTAATGTCTTAGAAAGATTTTTAGGTTTCTAGTGTCCATTCTATCTTGTCACATTTTTTTAGCATTACATGTAGAGGCCTAAAAATATCTACAAAAATAGAGATAAAATTACTCACAAAATTAATATTACCAAAGATTGACTTGATCTCTTTTTTACTACCTAGGAGAGTTATCCCTTAGATCCCCTAAATTTTATCTAGATCAATGGTCATCCCATCCTTGGTGATGATGTGTCCCAATAATTTACCTTATGTGACACTAAATATGACCTTATTAGGGTTGAGAAATATGCCAAACCTTTTGTATCTTTCAAAGATTGACTGTAAATGGATTACATGACAAGTTTTGTTCTTTAAGAAAATAATGAGGTTATCCATATAGATTATTATGCATTTACCTATCAATAATTTAAATTTATGATCCATATCTAATTAAAATGTGACACCTACATTAATCAAGACAAAAGGCATCCTTTTGTATGCATAAGTACCCTAGTTTTTAGTAAATGCAATCTTCATTCTATCCTCAGATTCCACTAGTCGTTGATTATAACCTTGGAATCCATCTAAGAAAGATATCATTATAGAACCACTTACTACCTAGATTATCTCACTAGATTTTTTTAGGCAAACATACCCCCATTTTTTGAAAATTAAGACCTTTGAGAAACCTTGAGAATTGAACATGAAAATATGGCATGTTAAGAACATTTGTATAATTTTAGGATCACCCACTTTATCAAAAACAAACTTACATATCTATGTTTTACTTTAATTTTGTCTAAAAATTTATAATAAATGGTCTTCATGGGTTTTAGCTATAGGTTCCATGGTGTACTTTCCTATGAAATTCATGTTCTAAAACCCTGACAAAACCCTCAATTCAAATTTAAATATTGGTGAAAACATTTTAAAATCCAATTTGGACTTAAGCATATATTTCAAATTTTAATCTTAGTTCTATTTTATAAACATGAATAAAACTTAGCATAAAAATGCTTGGTCCCCTTTATTATTTTCCCCCTTTAAGTTCTTTATATTTTTAACTAGATCTAGTGTCACCTTTGTAGGGTCACTTTCAATATTTCCTACTCTAGTCCCTTTTATGCAAAACTGAGCCTAAAGATTTAATCTTAAGGCCCCATAATATTTATTAATATGAATAAGACCTCAGCCTTAATACCTTAGCCTAAGTCTTTTATATCACCATGGGTCCTAACATAACTTCCTTGCATCTTGTAGGATCCAATAACCCTTGCTTTATTATAGTATTTGATCTAATAGAGTGAGAAAGGCTTGAGATTTTAAATAGAATATATATTAAAATATATAATGATCCATAATTCATCACAAAAAGTTATCCAATAATACCAATGCCTCGACAAAGTTGTGCCCTTAGCCTTCATATAATGGTTCTCACTTCATTGTAGAGACTTGACCAAATAGAGAAAGGCATAAATGAAAGGTCAATGGGTTACAAAAGACCTAAAAGATTGACACACAATACCCTTATATTTGAGGATTAAAATCAAAGGGGCCTACCTGATAGAAAAAACCAATCATAATCAACCTCTTGAATCATGATCTTACAGCTCTCATTTTGTTGTAGATTTTAATCTAATGGAGTGCATTAGGTTCAAGATCTTAAAAATACCCATAGAAGTTCCAAGTGGCACTCTCACATTGGGTCATAATAATTTTATGAGATTAAATTTGATGCTTATATGACCATCATTTGACATCCATAATGACGTATTTGATGTTCACATGACTATCAACTTTAAGCCCATTAAATTAAAATCTTCACTTGCATAAAATTGATGTTTGCATGACCATAATTCAATGTCCACAAGGACATATTTGATGTCAAAATTACCATCAAAATTAAGCTACTAAATTATTCTACTCAAGATCAAAATATACTCCAAAATGTTGGTAAAAAACTTGTGAATTGCTTTATAGACTAATGAAATCCCTTAGAAGATGTTCAAACACTAGAAATGTTCAATCTAAAAATATTGAAATGGTATTTCAGTCTAAATATAAGAAAAATAAAATCAGCCTAAGTCTATACTTTAAGGTCCCCATTACATTTTGTTCAAATACCTTGAACCTTAAACTATAGACTTATATTAAGTATTAATTTCAAATTTCCTTTGTTACGTAGAATTCAGACCAAGTGTTTACAACCAAAGGTTTTAATGTGTTTATTAATGTAATAAAAATATATTTGATATTAAATCATTATATCATTTTGACCCCATCTTAGCAAATTTTATAGGCTTGGTATAAATATTTTAGTCTAAAGTGTACATTGTGTTTATTAAACACAATGTGAATTTTGGCCTAACAACATTTAGTCATGGTCCCCTTTGTATGGATTCATAAAACTTAGGCATAAATTTCTTAGCCTAAGGTTTATTTCATGTTTAATAAATAGAAAATAAATCTTAACCAAAGTAATCTATGCCTAAGACCCACCTTAATAATATGCTAACTTAAAGCTTGGGCATCTTTGCATATCAATAGATCATGCTTCATAGTGAAAGGATGATCCAGTGATGAAAAGATCCCATGGACCTTTCAATGGAGTCCTATGAGCTTGTGGGCTCGATGCATGGTGAAGTTAAATTCAAGGAAAAATTTAAAGATGATCCAACAATCCATATTTCATCATGATTTATTTTCTAATGGTGTGAAAGTGTCAATGACTTCTCAAAGGCCCGCAATCTCACCACATGGCCCATACTTAATAAAAGATTGAAATAGGATATAAAGCATAGAAAGCAACACAAAGATGTCAAGTGGCACAAATATGAGGTTTGGTAGAGAAAGTAACCAATCATAAATAAAGACTTGAATCATAATCAATAGTTTTTGATCACTCACAATATCCTCATCTAGTAGTGTGAAATAAAAGAAGGAATTTAAAATGCCAACAACTAGTGCTCAAAAGGAATTTATGAAAAATGTTTTGAAAGGTATATATTATTTCCACGTAAGTGCCACACAAGCATACAATAACAAAGTATGAGATTTTATGGGATCAAAAATGTGAAATTATAAAGTCAAACATCAAAATCAAATATAAGGCATGTATAAGCTAGAGTCTAGATGCAATCTACCATTAAAGATCTAAAACCCTAAACCCTACATAAAAGTGACCCAAGAGAACTCAATTGGTCATAATTTGATCTAAAGAAAGCTTGATTATGTTTTTTAGTGTAAAATATCTACTATAGAGACCAATTTATAATCTAGGTTAAATAAATTTACAATTTCTAGTCATGGCAGCCTATAGAAAGTAGCTAAAAGAGGAGATGGAACTTTACCCATCAATAGATAATGAAGGAAGGATATTCAAAGACATAAAATTAGACATTGTGGACCTAAACTCCTAAGCATCAAGAATTCGTCTGAACTCTTCTTCATCATAGAAGAGATAAAACCCATCACTAAGGAGGAGAAGAGAATTAAAATGGTGAGTAGGAGATAATATAACTTATTCATAGTATAGATAACCAACCTCCATTATGATGCAACCAAGCCTAAGGTACTTCATTACATATATTTTCTTTCTCTAATTTTTGTAGACCATAGGTTTTATACTGATTGGATCATTTGGGAAGGGAATTATAATAGGGTATCTTTCATTTCCCTTGTGGCCTTTGAAAAATACTATAACCTCTCAATTACCCATGTAGAATTACCCAAAATCAAGGAGTGGACCTCCAAGAATGACCTAGACACCATCGTTAGACACTGGTTGTACCAAGGAACCCATGTCTTTAAAGACTTTGAGGGTAAGATCCAATAGTCTATTTCAGGGAAGGCATCCAAGTGATTATGACCCTATTAATCCTAGTATTAGTATCCCCCTCAACTACCTATGTAAAAAAAATCTATGTCCCTTATGTTTATTTCATGGTTGAAGAGAATCTCAACCCTTTATTTGGAGATTTGATAAGTGTCTTCTTAACTAGGGAGTTCATTGTTATCAAAAGGAAAATAGCCAAATAATTCCATATGATGTCATACTTACTAGATGCCCTTCTCACCTCCATTAGATTCCTTGGCATTAAAAAATGGTCTCTTGAGGGTTGAATCACCATCTCCCACCCTTACTCCAAATTTCACATCTTTAAGTATAAGAACATCATGTAATTTACCTATGACTATTTTCACCCAACCATAGTGGAGGCTATTACAGGTTTTCCCATCCCTAGAATCCATCCACTGATTGAAATATATTTAGAGATGATGGGTGACATATGGTTTTGTCTAGACTGCATAGTTATTAGGATTAAGGAAGTCATATCCTCACCCTATAGAATACCTATGTATATATTGAGTAAGTTAGCTGAGAAACAAATTACTTACCAATTCATAAATGAAGTTGATGTAATTTATAAGGAAAAGAGGAAGGGTATTCTCCATCCCTTCCCTCTAATTATTAGAAGGACCATGTTGAAATATTTGAAATAGGTAGAGACCATGTCCAAACATAGGGACTCATTTGGGTTTCAATTTTATAAACTCAAAATGTGGGACTCCAAGAACATATTAAGTGATCATTTTAAGGAGAAAATGTTTCCTAAGCTTGAGTATATGCATCATTTTAGTTTTCATGACACCATTTACATCAAGGCAATGAACTATGAGCAAGTGTTGGCCAAAAAACAAAGGGCACACCATCAAGCTTGAGCATAGATTGACAAAAGATGATAAGTTGATAAGAGAGTCATGATAGATGCATCACTTCTAATATCACTTGATTCTTGGACCATATAGGGAATCCTAAGAACAACCTCAAGTGGAACAACCATAACCTCAAGGGAAAATCATGCAAAAGAAAGATGGATAGGGCCATGGTAAGGATAAGCTAGAAGAGAGACTTAGAGAGGGACCCTCACCCTCAGCATTGACATGAAGGCCACCTTCCTCAATTGAACATATAGATATGAATTCCTTAGAACTAGATGAGACACTTGAGGGTTCCCTCAAGGAACTTGTAGAGGCATATGGTATAGATGAAGATGTGGAATAGATTGAAGAGAATCAAATCCAAGTAGGGGAACTTGGATAAAAGAAAGGTAAAGAGCTTGCTCTTGACATAGTCCCATTGGCCCCTAAGGAGAAGAGGAAGGTATAAATGGAACTAATGCCTATTGGACCTAAATAAATAGGATTAACTCTCACACATCCCACTAGTGAGATCAACATATTTAGTGACAAATTTCCCACTCATGAACTAGTCATCTCTAACTAGTTTAATTATGGGAAACTACAAAAGATCCCTTCTTTCTCCCACTCATGGGTAGTAAAAAAATCTACCAAAATTTAATTACGTGATGAAATTAAGATATGTATTACTAATATAATGAAGGAAGATGAAGAAATAATAATTTTGGTCACTCTAAGACTAGAGAGAATGAAAATGGATGTTTTAGGAGCATCAAGTAACATAGGTGTAGAGGTCATAGAGCCTCTAAAGCTCATAGGATCATCCACCACCATGTATTTTAATCAAAAGATATATATATTATAAATTATTACCACCAATAAATCCATGGTGGGAGCTAAGGAATTCACCTTCCAAAAGGTTGAGCCCTTTATAGGTCTAACCTTGATAGGAGGGTAAGAACTTGGTGAAGGTCCTATCCATGAGGAGGATTTTGAGAGCTTGATTGAGGCTCAATTATCTCAAGTTAATGCTAGGATCTAGGGGATGAAACAAATAATCTAAAATTTGAAAAGAGAAAAGGAAAACCTAGAAACACAAGAAATTTTATCAGTTTATGACACCATGGTGGTTATGTATTCTTTGATATGTTTAATTATTTAAGTTCAATAAAGCTAAGGTAGGATGTCCTAAGCCAACAAGGTGAAATAGACAAGGGTTAATAATATAATTTCATAAATAAGAGACCCAAAATTGGGATCTCATTAACATTTTGATTAGAAACAAGATTCCTAAGTTCAAAACTATTATCTTAGCTCATTTGGGCATCATATTGGGAATATTAGTAGATAAGGTCCAAGGTCTAAGTGCTTGGATAAATAATTTGAATAAGATTTTAATGGATGATAACGGATTGATCATTATAATTAATCATCTCCTATGAACTATGTTAGTAAATCCTACCAAGACCACTACCCTTGGAATCAATGATAAAGCTAAATACAAACGCTGGGTAAATTTGGTAATATAGTTAGTTAGGGGCAAGATCCAAGGCTACTCTTGTAGGGACAATAGAATAATCTTGGACATGATATTCATAGCTAAGGAGAAAATTTCTAGGGTAAAGAACATAAAGGAAGCTATGGCTAGGGATGATAGAGACTTAGATGACTTGGCTGATCATGAAGAAGCCTACCTCATGAATCTAGCTATGGAACTAGAGCCCATCAAAGACCAACATTAAAAACCAATATAGCTTCTATAGAATCAATGAGGGGACCCTTAAATAATGGACCCACCCATTAGAAAAAAATATTTTTATAAAAAACATTGTAATATTTAAAATAGGAATATTCTTGTGTAAGGCATATGCTAGTGTGTTAGCATATTGCCCCTATGTCAGTCTAATCATGAAAGACAAGTGTATTATAGAAATATAAAGGAAAGGATAGTTTTCCTTATCTATTGTATACCTATATATTATAAGTAATTAATGTACTACATTATCTCTCAATAGAAGGTGTGTATCACCATCTTATAAGGAGAGAGATTTTTGAGAAAATTTTGTATACTTAGAGCAATTAACATATTCAATAAATTCTAAAAATATTTTCCATATTTGATATGTTAATTTCTAACATAGCTTTTCTCTCAATTGATAGTTTTGTATCTTAAATTTGAATATCTTTTTTGAATTTTGGGTAACATTTTATAATCATAGGTTTTTTAATTTATGCATATGCTAGATTACTTGAAGAATATTAGATTTTCTTCACTTTATTTTTATCTATATTCAGATGTGCTAATGTTATTTGATTATGATATTAAATCTTTAAAATTAAACCTAGTTCTTACTTGTGATTCTTTACATTATCCTTCAATGTTGCCTAGTATATAGTGAAATCTGAGATTAGTCTATTTTAAATTATACATTGGTTTAAATGCATACTCAATTGTAATTGATGCTTTGTCATGATACTTGAGACGAAGATTAGAAATCTCCTAGTCCCTTTTCTACCTTACCCTTCTCTTTGTTCCTTTTTTTACACCATATCATTGTAGCTTAAATTTCATTATCAATACTCATCTAGGTTAATTTATAACTTAAGTTTGGATCATAATTCACTGAGTTAAAATAGATCCTCTACAATTCATAAGTAATGGGCCATGATGGCTCCCAACCATCACTTATTATAAATTTTGTGGAACACTCATACATATTTCAACCACTATTTCACCACAAGTGACATAAAGTTACCACAACCTACTACTCATGCTCTAAATTCTTGGAAATTTAAAATTAGAAGTTTTCTTTAAACACTAAGAACCTCTATGGTGTATTTAGAGACATCAAAAGACATTTCCACTAGTTTTAGGAGGGCTAGGGATCTTTGTAAATTCTTTGAATCTTTGATGTCTTAGAATGTTTTTATCTAGTATTAGTGTATCTTTATGTCTTTGAGCAAATTATTTTCTTAGAAGTATAAATATCATTGATATTTGTATTTTTTGATGTATCTTTGTGCTTCCTTAGATAAAGATCAAGGTTATTTAAGATTTGAAGCTTGTTTTTAGTAAATCTATCTTAAGCTTTGAAAATACATAGTATTTGAGGTTAGGATGGCTTGTTTTGATCAAATATTGGAATATATTTTATATATATGAGTTTATTTGAGATTAAAATTATAAATATAGATCATATTAGCATAATTGGATACATCTTTGAGATATTTTAGGTAAATATCAATGTATGTTACTATTTTTTACACAATCTTTGAAAAATGAGCTTAATGTACAGGTTTAATCCTTGTTCCTTATAAAGATTAGATTGATACATCATATTTGAAATACGATCTTCAAATTTTAAGCTAGAATTTCCAAAGATTTGAACCAAATCACACTCAGAGCCAATGGAGCCTATGCTTGAACTTGAGGTTCATCGAGAGGCTAGGCATGACAAAGGTAAACACAAGAGATCCAAATCTTTGCCAACTTCACCCCTTCAAGGTACATTTTCCTTTGAGCTTCATCTAGGTATGGCTTGGTTGGGAGAATCTTCAATCAATGTGTTATGTGTGGTACATGATCTCCCATATAACCCTAAGAAGTATATTCTTGCATTTAGTTTAATTGATATTACAATTATTAAAGAACACAGTAAATCTTATATAACTAACTTAAGATTGCTAAATGTTGTGCATGAGGATGTGGCTTGAAATTTATTCCCCTTTGCCTTTAAAGATACTATCTATGAATGATTCTTGAACTTGATTGATAATTACATCACTAGTTGGGATGGTTTCATTGATGTTTTATATATCACTTTGGGAAGATTGTCAATCCTTGTGTTATTTACCATCAATTCACCACCATTAGAGGAAATGTAAGTGAGCCTATTAGGTCCTTTAATGCCAGATTTCAAAAAATGTACATCAGGATCATAGAACCCTATAAGCTTGATGACATCTTAGCTTTAGAAATCTACAAGGATGCAGTAAATCCCATGACCTCTATATCTTTGAAAAGATATATGTTAGTTATAAATTCATTATATAGGGCCTATTTTGAGGTAGTAAAAATAAATTATCAGATGCAACCCCAAAGGTAAATGGCATATTGTATTCCAAACATTAACCCACATATGCCTACTCTGAACATCTTTCCAAACAACAACTAAAATATCCCAACCTTAAATTAACTCCCAAACTTAAATCAATTTCCACTGAATCATGTTTCTTCCAATTAGAACTTAGGGTTCTTAAATCATACTAATAATAGCTTTAATATAAATGATCAAATGGATTTAATACCATATACTAAAAATAACTAGGTGAATAATTTTTAAACCCCCAAAAATGAAAATGAATCTATCTTAAAAATGGTCCAAAAGTTAAACACTAATTTTATTCAAATACAAAAACAAGTTGGAAACACTGCTAAAAGCTCTAGTATGAACTTCTCATTTCAAAGGTATAATACATCAAGTAATAGATTTCAAAATGATAGTTTTCATAATAATAGGAATAATGAGCCATCTTTTGAAAAGAAGACCATGGACATTAACCTTACTTATATTGCATTACCTAATTATTGTAGAGTGCATTGTATAACAAAACATGGTGAACTTGACTATATTGAGTTTTTCAAAGCTTTTGAATCTCTCAAAGAGGATTTGGATACATTTTAAGTAGTACCTAATAAATAAAGTGGTGTAGGTGCTTCTGGATCCAATTTGTCTAATCAATCCTTCATGGTAAATACTTTTGATTCCCCTTTTCAAGAAGAGAATGAACCTGATGAGATCCCCGAGGAGATCCAAGTATTTCAATATTTCTTGAAGAAGACCTATCCCTAAAGGGATAGAGATCAGAAGCAACCTTTGACTACCTCAAAGCCTCCAAACAATTTTGGAACTCCTCCAGACACTTCTCCAAGCAACAATCTAGAGCCACCTAAAGGGAGTATCCCTAAACCCAAAATTGATATTCCTAGTTCTTCTAATAAAAATTGATATAATATAGTTGAGGATATGAAGAGTATAAAGGCTGATATTACATTTCATGAACCTACATATATTATAGAGCAAAGGGACCTCTTAGTGGAGTCATTTTAAAGTAAATCCAAAACACCACCCAAGGTAGATCATGCCAATATGACTATATACAAAGCCAAAGCTAAATATCCTTCTTTCCTACTCACTATCAAGATGTTTCGTAAGAACTTGTAAACAAAAGTTTTAGATGAAAATTCATATACCAACATCATTCCAGGAGGTATATACAAACAACCTCAATTAACACCTATTATGTCTTATAGGGTTATCATCGAATTAGACAAATCTAGAGTTAAAGTTATTGGAGAAGTTTTAAATGTTCATATGGAACTAAATTCTAAATGTAAAATGTAGTAGTTCATTGATATTAAAGTTGTTGATATACCTGATGTTTATGGAATCTTATTGAGTAAGGAGTGGACCAAGGCCCTAAACAATTACATGTTCACAAATTTCTCACATTTGTTGCTACCTTGGAAGGGAGTTCCTAATCAAATCAGGGTTGAGAGAGAACCAAGGATGAAACACATGATAATGGAGTATATTTGTATGAATGAGAGCATCAACACAATTGACTCAGACTTATGGGTTTTCACCCTATAGACTAATAAGGTATGTGATCCTAAGATTTCTCTTGTTGTTCTTGGACTATGGAAATTACATTTTGATGGTTCTAGGAAAAAGGTTGGATCTATAGTAGGTATTGTCCTCACTAACCCCATTGGTAAGAAATACCATGATTCTTATAGAATCCAATTCCCTTGTAATAATAATCTTATTGAATATGAAGCTCTTATCCTAGGTTTATAACTTTATATAAAGAATAAGGTTAAAGAAATGGTAGTTTATGTGGATTAAAAAATAGTGGTCAACCAAGTGAAAATAAAATACCAATGCAACCTCTCATATCTTGAGAGGTACAAATTTAAGGTTTGGGATTTGATTGAGTCCTTTGATTCTTTTAGCATTACCTCCATTCCAAAGGAGGAAAACTAAGATGCTGATGAGTTGGCATCTGCTATAGTCAACCTCATGCCCAACCAAGATTCCCCCAATTTCAACATTAAGCTAATTTCTTGTCTTTAAATACATGATAATGTTAACCATTTTCATGTTTTCAATGATGATAAGTAGATATTGGATTTCATGACCAATTCTGGAGCATTTTACACTCATATCATTGATGAGGCTAATGAAAATGCATCTAAAGAGGACAAGTTTGATGGTAAAGTCATTTAGTTGAATGACAACAAGATCTCTAAGGGGATGATTACTTTAGAGAGATAATTTGATCAATAAATATTGGTTGAGATTTCTATGATTCCTAAGGTTAATGGGAAATACTATACTGCTATTGATCTTGGTCTTCAAGATCAACCCCAACTAGTAAATGTTGTAAAATATTGCACAAACATTGATAATAATAAAGATAAAGATCTCCTTACCCAATACAGGGATGTCATAGCACGGTTTTCTAATGACTTAATTATATTTGATCCAAAGGTCATCACTCACATGATCCCTCTTAAATAAAACTATAAACCATTTAGGTAAAAATAGAGGCCTATAAACCCTATCTTAGAGTTAATGATTTTTAAATATGTTAAGAGACTACTAGATGCTAGGATAGTCTTCCCCATCAGGCATTCCAATTGGGTAGATAATTTGGTGCTATTCAAGAAGAAGAATGGTGAGATTAGGCACTGTATTAATTTTATGAATTTAAATAAAGCATCTAAGATGGATAACTATCCTCTTATTTCTCTTAACTAGGTTATAGAAGTTGTTCCAAGATTAACTATAATGTCTTTTCTTGATGTATTTTCATGTTTGTTGCTCCCAAAATCAGCTATGCTCATTTTGTTAATAACCCCCACTAAACTTGTCCATTTCATAATATGCACTCTAAGTTCATCATTTGAGACAAGTTTTTTTTTATCTCAAGTGAAGTTGTGTAACATCCTAGGAAAGTTTACAACATTCCCTCACCATGATTTCTCAAAAATCATGAAACTTGTTATAGTCTTTATCTAATGAAAATTTTAATTTTGATCATTTTTAGGGTGTTAGTGATTTTTTTAAAATTATTTTCCAATGCATCGACGGCCTTTTTTTACGCTTTTACATGATTTTTATTTACTACATGCATCAGTGGCACTTTTTGTCACCAATACATGATCTTATACCGGCACATGTCAGGGCATCAAATTTTGTTGCTCAAGCAAAGATCTCATAAATCTTAAACTTCAAGTAGCATTAATGGCCATGCATTCTAAGTTTTAAAAGCTTGTTTTGAGCTTTTAAATGCATTTTATTTATCATTTATTTTATTTTAGAGTTTCATAGACCCCTCTCCACAACTGCTTGACCACATAAATAAAGGAAGAGTTCAAATTTGCTACCACCAAGCTTAAGATTTCAATCTTTTTGGGTAAGTTGTTTTTCTACTTCTAGGTTTTCATTTGTTTTCTACTAAAGTTTGACTTTTATTTTCATTTTGCTTTGTCTTCTAAATCTTCAAACTTTGTTTTATCTCCATTTTGCCCTAAGTTTTCATTATGCATGTCTAACTGGCTTGACCTAACTAAGGTTTTACCCTCCATCTCGTTGAAAACCATCTTCCATTAACTTGGTAATGATAAATTTAATAAGCTACTCTCACACTTCCTGTCACAAACAAAACATTTGCATAGATAGTAAAATTAGCCATTTAAAGTTTTAAAAGTTGTTCTAAATAAGAAGTGTAAGGGCGGTGAATTTTTCCACCTTCTCCTAGAGAAAAATTAGAAAATAATACCACATGTAATGTCATCAAAATATACCTCTCAATCATTACCCCCATTTCCTATAGTAGCAGCTAATTCTACTACTTGGACATCAAAACTTTGATTTCCTTATTATATGCCTTGATAGCATTTTTTGCCGCTTCTACATACAAATGACATGTAATGGTAGTAAATTTCACCACCTTTGCATAAATATGAGTTTTCTCTTATATGTTAGGGGGTAAATTTAGCCACCAATGCAAATAGTAAATATCCCTCACATGCAAGGGCGGTGAATTTCACCACCCATGCAAACATTCTCTTAAATTTTCCTAACTCTAGGATATTTTAAATTTTGCATTCCTGAACCTACTTTCTTCTTATTTTTTGACTTGATCATACTTTATCCCTTTCAAGCACACCTCCATAGTCATGATCATCGACATGTAATTTTCCCAGATTGCTCGTACTTTCCCTAATTGCATGGTCATGACTTTTTGTTGCAGTTTCTTCTATGGATCTTCTTTCTTCATCGACATCATTTTGGTAAGACCTCTTTCAGAAGACTATGTTTTCTCTAAAGTAGTCAAAAGAAAGGAATTATAAATATAATGGTGTTTTTCCAAACACCTCGGTTACTTCTAATGGCAATGATATTAGAGATACAAAGATTGGCCATGTAGACATGGCTAAGTTTGTGGAGAGAACTAAGTCAATCATTCCCTACTCTGAAATGAAGAAGATAATTGACATTAACATTCATTTGGTATTTTCTTTCTCATTATCAGCTCACAACATGGAATTTATTCTTCAGTGTGCTTAGTTTTATAATAAAGATACTAGGGTTGTGTTGGATGTTAGTGGTAATATGATAATCAGACTAGATACTAAATTTATTGATAATGCATTTATGTGCCCTCCCGCTACATAAGTGATAAAGCTTGATTTTGTTGAAGCAAAAAAATAATATGACAAAAATCTTGAAAAATCAAAGAAGGTAATCAATAATAAATGGCTCAAGATGTTAAGGGCAAACTTGTCAAGGTGGCCACAAATATTTTTGAGAAGTGACTTTATAGAAGAAGTTGGTGATTTGATAACTCTTCTCAATAGGGTAAGAGGTTTTACCTCTTATTCATAGTTTCATGAATGGATGTATCCCTTCATCAAGGTAATACTCCAAGGCAAACAAACCATCTCCTGTGGAGAACAAATCAGCAATTATTTTCATGAATAATTCATGAAGGTATCCACTACCTTAAAGTTCTACATGACTTCTTATCTAGTTGATATTGCAGCTTCAATGAGAATATTTCCAAGTCTAACATCAGAAGGAGATAGGAGAGTAATCCCAGTGTATCAATATGCTCTTAATTAACATTGAAGGGTTTTATTCATCATTTTAGGAGAGTAAAGGATGCTTTATTTGCATTATTCTTGTGTCTTTTTTATCCTCAATTAGATCAAAGAAGAGTGTCATATGAGGCTAGGGTAGTGGTAAATGATTTTGGATGCATGTTCTTACAATTTCCTTCTTTCTCATACCTAAGGGTTAGATTTTTCAAATGTCATCCTTATATGCTTCCAAGATTCTCATCAGACAAACTAGTCTTAATGGAGTTACGTAGACAAATGATCATCATAAATAATAAATAGATGGAGCTTAAGAAATCTAGTTTTAGATTCCCAGTTGAAATTGGTAGGTATTCATTATTAACTATTGCAAGGGCTAGAGTCATGAAAATTGAGATGTAGCTTCTAACCATGAGGCAATTCAAGAGAAGACCAAATTTTGACTATAGGGGCATGAAAGACATAATCAAAAGGAAAACCCAATTCCATGAACCTATGGTAGAAGATGTTTGGGTAGATTTTAGAACAAAAGAAGATATCAAGAAAATAGACTATGATAGGTTATCTCTTGAGCAGATTGAATATCTAGGACTTACTAATATTCTTGAGCATCTAGTGGATGTGGAGAGTTGATTAATGAAAAATATAATATTGAATAGATTTTTAATGTCCCTTTCCATCTAATCCAATGGTCTCAAAAAAGAGTTGACCTCTTTAAGGAAAAATATTTAACCTATATTGGCAAACACCAATAATTAGCTAGCAAATAAGGGAATTGCTTTGAAAGAATTCCTCAGAAGATCAGAAGCTATGATTCAAAGGGAAACAAGAAGAAAAGTAGAGAATATGATGAAGAATAAAAGTGATTTTCCTTCTTCTTCCAAGCCACATAAGCCTAAGATCATATTTGTGATGAATAAGTCAAAAGCTATGGAAAAAGAATCTAAAATAGAAGATATGGAAATTGAGAAATAAAGCCCTGAAGAACTAGCAATGAAAGAGATAGAGATTGAAGATAGGCTTAAAAATAAAAAAAAGGAGGAAACTTTTTCCCCACAAGAGAATGTATTACAATAAATGAGAGTCTTTTCTCCCTTGCTTGACACACTTATTGTAGCTCCTTCATCTGTTTCTCCTATTAATGTTACATCTTTTGAATCTCCATCTCCTTCAAAAATAAGTTTTGACAACCCTCAAAACACTTTTGAAGATATTCTCCATTCCTTAAGGTTTATTCCTAGTTTTTTCTCCCCATATTTTGATATTGGAGATACTTCTACTTTTGATCACTTAGTAAAAGGTGCAGTTTTTACTAACACTACATCTATTGTTTCCCCTACCTATTTAAGTTTAGCTCTAGTGATGCTAACAATGGAGATATATCCTAATGTGAGTACTTATGTGTTTCCACCATGGTTATTATCTTATACAACAAAAAATAAGAAATAAGCCATCTCTCTAGGTAACTAATTTTAATAAGCTAATTTTTATAAAAGCTATGACCCCAAAGAAGCCAAAGATTCTCTCAAAAGTACTTGGGGACAAGGGACACAAATCTCTAGAGATTGCAAGACCTCCATAGGATGTAACCATGGATAATTTTGATATAAATTATTAATCTATCTCTATAGTTGAGTTAGGTAAGATAACTCATGAAAGTGCCAAGAATGATATGTAGTCAACCATGGACATCTTGATTTAAAAATTTGATAGGGAGAAAGAAATGAAGGATCACTACAAAGCAATGATATAACAGTTGACTATACTAGTAAGTAAAATCACATTGAGTACATAAGCAATAACTCTTGAGGCCATTTATATGGAAGACCCCATTATTCAGAAAGCAAAAAATACTTATGTCAAAGGAAAAGTACATGAAGAGTACTTGGATAGGATGCATGCATAAGGAATTTCCCTACTTATAGAGCTATCTGGGAAAAAAGATAAAATGAGGAAAATAAGAGTATAACTTGATGATCTCATTAAATTTGTTTCTCAAGATATTGAAATCATAGAAAAGAATCATGATAAATGGGTGGAGCTGAGAAAACTAAAAATAAGCACTCTAATATCAATTGGCATCATTACTGATAGGGATTCTTATACAGAAATAAAAGAGGCATTGACATATAAGAGGCATATGCTTAAATATTTGATCAATGACCTTGAATATATAAGATAACTTAGTGAACAAAGTCGTGTCTATCTTTTGCATAAATTGGAGGAGCTACCTTCCAAGCTTACATCAAAAGATAATCAATTTCTCTCTACAGAAGAAATTATTTGAGAATTTGAAGATATGTTCGAAAAATAATTTGAAAATAAAATTTTTTCTATAGCCTCTATGGAAAATATCATGGACAATCATTTGACCCTAAATAATTTGAAAACCAAGTTAACTAGTCATGCAAAATAAGTCACCACAGTAAGAAATTCCATAGTTAGAGCCAAGATAATTTTTAGGAACATTGTTAGTCCATATAGTATCAGGATGCAAACATCTTTCACTATGTATGATGGACACATGAAGAAGGATTGTGATAAAAATTGAATCAATATTTTTTTTTCCTTAGTTTATTTTCCATTTTTTAGATGTACTTTTGAAACAACTTTGGACACTTTTACATGTACTTTTTTTCATATGTAATTACATGTAAAAAATACGAAATCCTAAGTCAATAAGGACTCTTATTTTTTAATAGGTCAAAGTAGTTAGGTTTTTCTTAAATTTTCAAAAGGCCTGTCCCTATAAATAAAGAGGGCCTCTTTTGTAAATGTATCTTCTTTTTTATTAAAACAAAACTCTACCAAATTGAAGAGGATTTTGAGACTCTGAGTTCAAATTGTAAATAAAATTTTATCAAGTGAATGAAAAAGCAAGTGATATTTAAAAATTTGTGTTGAAATAACTTTTGTTGTGTGGGAAATTTTTCTTATGTCCTTTTCCTAATATGATCTTATCTATTTGATTAAATAGTAGTGTGAGTGAAAATAATCTGGGAGATATTTTAACATTGATTATGGAGACTTTGTGCTACAACACTTATCTTTAGTTTGTGATTTAGTGTTTTAAAGCAAAGGATATTGGAAAGGCTTTGAAATACTATTATCTTTTGTGATCATATATTTTTTCATAGTTTTCAATGAAGACTTTGGGATACACTTCATTCTACTGTGTTCTAAATTTTAGATCAACAAAAGAAGCAATGATAGACTTTGTGCTCTCATGTTTTCTTGGTTTTTCAATTAATATCAGGAAAGTGTTCTTTTATTTTGTAAACATCATTTATAGAAAAAGAGAAATGGATGATGTGGTCTCACCCTTGAATTAATATTTAGTTTAGATTAGTTTTTGATAGTTTATAGGTAACCTCCCCTTGCTGAGAAAAGAGATTTATCTCATTACACTATGGTTGATATAACCATTTTTCCTTCAGTTAGTTGACAGCAAAATATTCACCCAATAGTTTTTGTCGACTTCACTAAGGAAAGAACATGCAATTTGAAACTTCACACTCTAAGTTGAAGAATTTCTAGTTCTTTTCCATTCTACATTCTGGTAGATTTATTGCCTACATGAAGCTAGAGAGCTCAAGGCATTATTGATCTTGTATTTGAGTTGATACAACAAAATAATTTTGAGCTCTTGTCTCTATGATCTCTCCTTCAGTGAACCAAGAGTTTTCCTCCTACCAACACCATGTCTCTAATACTAGGTGAAGCTTCTAGTTCTAGTGCTAGCAGAGTTTTATTTATTCATATTCCATAACTTTTTGGTATCAGGCCTTTTAATTAGTAGATCATGGTATCCCAAGGCCGTTGGGGTAACACTTTTGGTCCTCTAAATTTAATCCCACCTTTGCATGAACTACCTCATAGTTCAAGAAAGAATTTTCCCATGTTCTATGGTGATGGGAAAGCTTACCCTATTGAACACATTATAGATTTCTACATAGTTTGTGGTGTGATAGGTGTTGAACATGAATATGTAGCAGTAAGGCTTTTTGTAGAAACACTACAAGGTGATACCACAGATTTGTTTTATCATCTTCAAGCTTAGAATGTAACCAATTGAAACACTCTCAAGACCAAGTTTGAGGATAGGTTCAAACCTATATAAGATACACACACCTTATTGGCTCAACTTACACAAATTAAGGAGTCTCATGAGCCTATGTGAGACTTCATTGCTAAATTCAACAAGCTGAGGAATATGATTCCTACAATCACTCAGCCAATACCAGAGAATCTTAAGTGCTTCTTTATCAATTCTCAACTTCTTGAAGTGAGTTTTCTATTAAGGTGGGATAGCCCTAAAGATCTTCTTGTAGCTTAGATTTTGGCTACCAAAGTCAAAGATGATCTTATCCTTATAGGTAAGATAAGAAGAGATTCAAATAAAATTAGATTTTCTTCTTCTACTAAAAAATCTTTCACAAGCATCACTGACCCTATGGTGCAAAATTTAGCAAATGAATTGCTATATCTAAAAAGGCAAATGTCCCAAGGTATGTCTACTCCTCCTTCTTATTAGGATATACTAAGGATGATGTTTTCTAATAATTCATATCAAGACAATGCTACTAAAAACCAATGGTAATCTAATCATCTTCCTCCTACACAAGGGAAGCTTGCCATCAAAGTAGCACCGATCAACTCAGTAGTTGATTATTATGAATTTGAAATGATCATTCTTTCTAACTTAAGTTGGACCAACAAAATGATGCCAATCTTTTTACAGAAGGAGAAGAAGAATTAACTGGTGACTCCACCATTGGTTTTCTAAATTACCAAGATAAAGATAAAAAAGAAGGAGAAGTGTATGATGGAGCATATGATATTTTTACTAGGTCTCAAAATTAGTCAAATCATCAAGTTGATAAGGGAAAATTAATAGAAGAATCTCAACTAGTGATCTCAATTTTTAAATGGAGAACTTCGTTGCCTTTTCAATCAAAGGACCTAGTGAGAAATAAGCAAGTAAGTACATCTAATAATCTTGTATTTTATACTTCCATCCCTTAGACTAGTACCACATCAAATAAAAATTAGAATGATGTATTTTCTTCCTCTGTTTCTAGTTCTTTCTAGTTATTCAACATAATAGATCATGTTAGGAAGACCAAGATCCAAATGTCTGAAGTTGAGTATTTACAAGCTAATCTTGAACAGTTTGATAGGTTGGATGAATACATCAGAAAGAAGACCATACCTATAGGATAAGATTTTCTAAAAGTGATTCATGATTCCACAAATAATAAATCTACCCAAAATAATCTTGTCACTACTCCCCTTGTTGCCTTTAGAAAAATAGAACCTTTCTATGTTTCTTTATTGGTAAATGGTCACAAGTTGAGCAATTCCATAATAGATTCTGGAGCCTCTGATAATGTTATGTCTGCCAAGGTAGTGGACTCCCTTGATCTGACCTTAACTAAGAATTTTGGGAGATATTTCTCCATGAAAAATAATAAAGTAACACTTTTGGGTCAATTCAAAGATGTTCAATTTGCATTTGTAGTTTTTCTAGACAAGAGGATTAAGATGACAGTCCTAGTAGCTAATGTTCCAGCTTCTTATGGCATTCTGCTTAGATATAATTTTTTCAAGGATGTAGGTGGGGGATTGAACATAGATCTATATGAAGCAAGGATACCTATTAAAGGTGTCATACAAAAGTTGCTTCTTGATAAGGAGGCCAAATATATTATTACCCAAATGGCAAATCCCAAAGCTCAAATTTTATTTGAATCCTTAGGAATGGGTAATTATTTCCTATCCATTGAATATGTTTCTAATGAATCAAAAGAGTTTTTAGATGAAATTTTAGGTGAAGGAATAATAACACTAGATTCTTCCCTCACTGATGAAGAGGAATCTTCTGATCGACAAAATTCAAGAAAATCAAATTATAATGAGGTTTGGGTTATAGAATTTGATGGTAGTTATTCCTCTACCAGTTCTGGAGCCAAAATTGTTTTGATATCCCCACAAGGAGATATTTTCCCTTTCTCATACAAGTTGAAATTTTACAATACCAATAACACCTCTGACTATGAGTCATTGTTGCTCAGGTTGAAAGTTGCTCATGCTAAAGGTGTTAAGATTCTTCTTACCTGAGGAGATGCTAAATTAGTGGTTTGTCAAGTGATAAATCTATATCAAACCAAAAATGAAAGATTATGACATTATCACAATCATGTATGGGATTGCATTGAAAGTTTTGATGCTTTCAATATCTCTATGATACCAAGAGAGTTTAACGATCATGTATATTTGTTGGCCATCTCCACAACTATCATGGTTCCTCATAAAGATTTCAAAGGAAATAAATACACTATTGAGTTGGTCTTTCGACTAAGTGTACCTAATAATACTGATCATTGGCAGGTGTTGAATGGTGATAATCAAATTATTTTTTTCTTGAAAAAGATAGTTTTTATGAGCTCTATTTTGAAGGTGGTGAATCTCCACCATGGGAATCAATTTCTGAAATAGATTCATAAACTAGTGAAGAGTTTCTTCAACTAAAAGGGAATAAAATTCAAAAAGATTTAGTTTCACTTAAAAAGCTATATATATATATATATATATATATATATATATATAGTAGCAACAAATGGATTCAAGTTCTTCTATAGAATTTGAACAAGTAAATTTGAGTTCGAAGATAGATCCCAAAATGGTCAACATTGGGAAATGTTGCACTGACAATGAAAAATTTGAATTCATTACTCTCCATCATTACATTGATGTTTTGGCATATTATTATGATGATCTAAAGTCCTTCAGGCCTAAGGAAATTCAACATAAAATTCTTCTTAAAGCTAGGTCATTGCCTCACAAGCAAAAACAAAGGCAATATAACCCCAAAATATCAGGTACTATGCTTTTTGAAATTCAAAAGATGTTGAATGCAAGTATAAATTTTCCAATCTATCATTCCACTTGGATTGTGAGCATAGTTCATGTAATGAAGAAGAACAAAGAAATTCATATTTGTGTTGATTTCAGGAATCTCAACCAATCTTCTCTAAAGGATAACTACCCCCTACCCATCATGGAACAAGTATTGCAAATAGTAACTAATTCAAAAATATTGTCTATGTTAGATTATTTTTCTAGATATAATCAAGTGGAAGTTAATAAAGTAGATGAATAAAAACTTGATTTCACTACACCTTAGGGCACATTTGCATATCATAGAATGCCTTTTGGCCTGATCACTGCTAGTGCCATGTTCTAGTGAGCAATGGACCTAGCCTTCAAAGATGAGATAGGGAAGTTCATTATGGTGTATCTTGATGACTTGACTATTTTTTCCAAACATTGTCCTGATCATGTGCATCATTTATGACAAGTGCTAGAATGCTATCAACAAAATGGTATTTCTCTCAATCCTAAGAAATTAGTTTTTGGGGTTACAGAAGGTAAACTTCTTGGTCACATTTTATCTTGAGAAGGCACTAAAATTGATTCAAAAAGAGTCAAATCTATTCAAAGTCTTACTCTTCCTACTAGTAAGACTACAATTCATTCTTTCTTTGGAAAGGTGAATTTTTTGTGAAGGTTCATTCTTGAATTTGTAGAGAAAACCCATCACATCATCAACATGATGAAGGGTAAGGCTACTTTACATTGGAATATGGAAGGAAAAGTGGCATTTGAATATATCAAGAAGGTTATTGCTCATTCTCTAGTCCTTGTTGTTTGGACTATACCAAACATTTCATAGTATATAGCTACACATCTAAACATACACTTTCAGCTATTTTGGTTTAGTAGAATGAAGAAGGTGTGGAATCTCCCATATCATTTATGATTTTTCCTCTAAAATATCATGCATTTAAATATTCAAACATGGAGAAGCATGATTATACCATGGTTAAGGTGGTAAAGCATTTATGATTCTATATCTTGAATTTATATACTATTGTTTTAGTGCTTGACAGAACAACAAAATCTATTCTAACTCAATAGGAGTTCAACACTAAAAGGGGAAATTAGATTGATAAGATCCAAGATTTTGATCATGATATAAAACCTACTAATCTTGTGCATGGAAGAGGTGTGTGTCAATTAATTTATGATAATGTACCAAAAGAAATAGGGTATAAAAAAGTAGAAGTTGAGGACATGCCAACAGTTCTTTTTGTCACTACTACTGATGAGTGGTATGAAAATATCACTCATTTTCTTACCTATGGTGAGTTTCCTACCCATATATCTTTTAAGAAGAAAATAACTATTAAGTTGAAGGCTGCTATCTACATCTTATGGGACAATGCTTTGTATAAAAGAAGCCTTGATGGAGTATTTCTTCATTGCGTGGATAAAGTGCAACAAAGTAGACTTTAGGAGTCTTTCTAGAATTTGGCTTGTGGAGGACATTTTTATAAACCCATGGTAGTTCAAAGGATTTTACAAGCTATATACTATTGGCCTACACTTTTCAAATATGTGTACAATTGGGTACGTAGGTGTGAGTTGTGTCAATAGTTCAATGGGAAAACCTAAGTTGGCCACATTACCTCTTAAGCTAGTGGTGATTGAAGAACCTTTTCAGCAATGGGGTATCAACTTCATTGGTGCTATGAACCCACCCTCAAGTGCCAGTCATGACTATGTCCTCACACTAATAGAATATTTTACCAAGTGGGTGGAAGCCATCCTAGTTAAGCACACTACTTTGGAAGTGGTATGTAATTTCCTTAAGGAAAATATTATTTCCTGATTTGGAGTTCCAAACAAGATTATAGTAGACAATGCCACTTGTTTCTCTTCCCATGAGATTACTAACTTTTGCTATAAGTATGAGATCATTCTTTCCCACTCCTTAGACTATTATCTGTAAGAAAATGGTCAAGCAAAATCAAGTAACAAGAATCTGGTTACTATTATCACAAAACTGGTAGATGAGAATCAAAGAAATTGGCATAAAGCATTATTTGATGCTTTATGGGTAGATAGGATTACCCTTAAAAGGGAAATAGGTATGTCACCATTTTGGATTATGTATATGGTTTGAATGTAGAGGTACCAATAAACTTGAAACTACCAGTACTGAAGTTGGCAAAGGCAGTGGATAATCAGACTTTTGAAAGTTCTATTGATAAAAGGATCATGTACTTAACTGAACCAGAAGAAAAATGAACTATGGTAGTGGACCATATTAATGATCATAAAACTTAGGTAAGGAAAAATTTAGGCAATAAAACACGGATTCATGATTTTTAGATTGGAGATCATGTCTTTTTGTGGGATAAGAGGAGAGAACCAAAAGGAATGCATGGAAAATTTGATTCCTTATGGAGAGGTCCATTCACCATTCATCAATTCTATGGTGTAAATAGATTCTTACTAGAATATTAGGATGGAACACCATTCTTTCTACCTCACATTAGGCAAGATCTAAAACACTTCAATCCTTGAAGTATTATATAAGTTCATTTGTATATTTATATAGTTTTATGTTTTTATTTTTGTATTTTTGTTTAGTTATTTGTGTCTTTTTCTTTTTGGTAGCTTGACTCCATAGCCAAATGGCATAGATGAAGGCACTTAGAGACTAGATTCTACTCCCTTTGATAATTTCAAAGTTTAATCAATGGAATTTCCCCAGTTGGAGCCAACTGTTGGTCCCAAAATTAGCTATGCTCATTTTGTAAACAACCCCTACAAAACATGTCCATTTCATAATCTATACTCTAAGTTCATCATTCAAGAAAAGTTTCTCTTCTTCTCAAGCGAAGTTAACTGACATCTTAGGAATGTTTACAACATTCCCTCACCATGATTTCTCAAAAATCATGAAACCCATTGTAGTCTTTATTTGATCAAAATGTCCATTTTGATCATTTTTAGGGTGTTAGTGATTTTATTTTATTTTATTTCTAATGCATCAGTGGCCTTCTTTGCCACTTTTACATGATTTTTATTTACTACATGCATCAAAAACACTTTTTTCCACCAATGCATGATCTTACACCGACACATGTTAGGGCATCAAATTTTTCCACCCAAGCAAAGATCTCCTAAATCTCAAACTTCAAGTAGCATTAATGGCCACATGTGCCAAGTTTTAAAATATTATTTTGATCTTTTAAATGCATTTCTTTTTGTCATTTATATTAATTTAGAGTTTCCTAAACCCCTCTCCACAACCTCTTGACCACATGAATGAAGGAAGAGTTCAAATTTTCCATCGCTAAGCTTAGGATTTTGAGCTTATCAGGTAAGTTGTTTTTCTACTTCTACATTTTCATTTGTTTCCTACTAAAGTTTGACTTTTATTTTCATTTTGCTTTGTCTTTTGAATCATCGACCTTTGTTTTATCTTTGTTTTGCCCTAGGTTTTCGTTATTCATGTCTAATTTGATTGAACTGACTAAGGTTTTACCCTCCATCTGGTTGAAAACCATCTTCCATTAACTTGGTAATGATGGATTTAATAAGCTGCTCTCATACTTCCTGTCACAAACAAACCATTTGCATAGATGGTATAATTAGTTGTTTAAAGTTTTATAAGATGTTCTAAACAAGAAGTGTAAGGGTGGTGAATTTTACCACCTTCTCCTAGTGAAAAATTAGCAACTTATACCACATGTAATGTCATCAAAATCTGCCACTTAATCATTACCCCTATTTCCTGCAGTAGTGGCTAATTTTTCCACTTGGACATCAAAACTTTGATTTCCTTATCGTATGCCTTGTTAGCATTTTTTTCCACTCCTACATAAAAAAACATATAATGGTAGTAACTTTCACTGCCTTTGCATAAATATGAGTTTTACCTTATATGTCAGGGTGGTAAATTTAGCCACTAATGCAAATGGTAAATATCCCTCACATGCAAGGGCAGTGAATTTTTCCACCCATGTGAACATTATCTTAAAAATTCCTAACTTTGGGATATTTTCAATTTTTATATTCCAAGCCTACTTACACTTTAGCCCTTTCAAGTGCATCTCCATAGTCATGATCATCAACATATAGTTTTCCCAAATTATTGGTACTTTCCCTAATTGCATGATCATGAATTTTTGTTGTAGTTTCTTCTATGGATCTTCTTTCTTCACTAACATCCTTTTCATAAAACCTCTTTCAAAAGACTATGTTTTCTCTAAAGTAGTCAAAAGTAAGGAAGTATAAATATAATGGTGTTTTTCCAATCACCTCAGTTACTTCTAATGGCGATGACATTATAGATACACAGATTGGTCATGTAGACACGACTGAGTTTATGGAGAGAAATAAGTCGATCAATCCTAACTCTAAAATGAAGAAGATAATTGAAATTAACATTCATTTGGTATTTTATTTCTCATTAGTAGCTCACAACATGGAGTTTGTTCTTCAGTGTGCTCAATTTTATAATAAAGATACTAGGGTTGTGTTGGATGCTAGTGATAATGTGATAATCAGACTAGATCCTAAATTCATTGATAAGGTGTTTATGTGCCCTCCTACTACAGAAGTGATAAAGCTTGATTTTGTTGAAGAACAAAAATAATATGAAAAAAATCCTAAAAAATCAAAGAAGGTAATCAATAATAAATGGCTCAAGACATCAAGGGCAAACTTGTCAAGGTGGCCACAAAGTTTTCCAAGAAGTGACTTTATAAAAGAAGTTGGTGATTTGATAACTCTTCTTATTAGGTTAAGAGGTTTTCCCTATTTCTCATAGTTTCATGAATGGATGTATCCCTTCATCAAGGTAATACTCTAACACAAACAAACCATCTTATGGGGAGAACAAATCAGTAATGATTTTGATGAATAATTGATGAAGGTATCCACTACCTTCAAGTTATACATGACTTATTATCTGATGTATATTGAAGCTTCAATGAGAATCTTTCCGTGTCTAACATCAAAAGGAGATAGGATATTAATCCTAGTGTATCAATACTACTCTCAATTAACATTGAAGGGTTTGATTCATCATTTTAGGAGAGTAAATGATGCTTTCTTTGTAGTTCTATTATATCTTTTTTGTCCTCAATTAGAATAAATAAGAGTGTTAGATGAGGCTTGGATAGTGGTAAATGATTTTGGATGCATGTGCTTATAGTTTCCTTCTTTATCATACCTAAGGGTTGGCTTTTCCCAAGGTCATCCTTATATGCTTTCAAGATTCCCCTCAGACAAACTAGTCTTAATGAATTTATGTACAAAAATGATCATCATGCATAATAAATAGATGGAGCTCAAGAAGCCTAGTTTTAGATTCCCAATTGAAATTGGCAGGTATTCAGTATTAATTGCTATGAGGGCTAGAGTCATGAAAACTAAGATGTAGCTTGTAACCATGAAAAAATCAAGAGAAGACCAAATTTTGATTATAAGGGTGTGAAAGACATAATCAAGAGGAAAACCCAATTCCATGAACCTATGGTAGAATATGTTTGGGTAGATTTAAGAATAGAAGATGTCAATAAAATGGAATACAATAGGTTATCTCTTGAGTAGAATGAATATCTGGGACTTGATGATATTTCTAAGCATCTATTGGATGATGAAGAGTTGATTAATAAAAAATATAATATTGAACATATTTATAATGCCCCTCTCCCTCCAATCCAATGGTCCCAAAAAGATTTGACCTCTTTGAGGAAAAGATTTGAACCTATATTGGCAAACACCAATAATTGGCTAGCAAATAAGGGAATTGTTTTGAAAGAATTCCTCACAAGATCAGAATTTGAGATTCAAAGGGAAATAAGAAGAAAAGTGAAGAATAATATGAGGAACAAAAGTGATGTTCCTTCTTCTTCCAAGCCACATAATCCTAGGATCATATTTGTGATGAAGAAGTTGAAAGTTGTGGAAAAAGATTCTGAAATAAAAGATATGAAGATTGAGAAACAAAGCACTAAAGAACTAGAAATGGAAGAGATGGAGATTGAATATAGGCCTAAAAATAAACAAGAGGAGGAAACTTTGTCCCCATAATATAATGTACAACAAGAAACGGGAGTCTCTTCTCCCCTACCTGACACACCTATTGTAGCTCCTTCATCTATTTCTCCTATTAATGTTCCATCTTCTAAATCTCCCTCTCCTTCCAAAATAATTTTGAAGATATTCTCCAATCCTTAGGGTCTATTCCTAGTTTGTCATCCCCATATTTTGATATATAAGATACTTCTACTTTTGATCACTTAGTAAAAGGTACAATTTTAACTAACACTCCACCCATTGTTTCCGTTACCTATGCAAGTGCAACTTTGGTGACACCAACAATGGAGATAAATCCTAATGTGAGTAATTCTATGATTACACCATGGTTATCACCTTATACACCAAAAAGGAATAAATAAGCCATCTCTCTAGATGACTTTGATTTTAATAAGCTGATTCTTATAAAAGCTAAGACCTAGAAGAAGCCAAAGATTCTATAAAAAATACTTGGGGATAAGGGACAAAAATTTCTAGAGATTGCAAGACCTCCATAGGATGCAACCATGGAGAATTTTGATATAAATGATTACTCTATCTCTAGAGTTGAGTTAGGCAAGATAACTCATGAAAGTGCCAAGAATGATATGCAATTAGCGATGGACATCCTAATTCAAAAATTTGATAGGGAGAAAGAAATGAAGGATCACTACAAAGCAATGGTTGAAAAGTTGAATATAGTGGTAAGGAAAATCACTTTGAGTAGAGAAGTAATAACTCCTTAGGTCTTTTCTATAGAAGACCCCTTTATCGAAAAAGCAAAAAAGACTTATCTCAAAGGAAAATTACTTTAAGAGTACTTGGACAAGATGCATGCATAAGGAATTTCCCTACTTACAGAGCTATTTGAAAACGTAGATAAACTAAGGAAAATAATAGCAAAACTTGATGATCTCATTAAAGTTGTTTCTCAAGATATTGAAAGCATAGAAAAGAATCATGATAAATGGGTGGAGATAAGAAAACTAAAAATAAGCACTCTAATATCAATTGGCATCATTATTGATAGGGATTCTTATACCGAAACAAAAGAGGCATTGACATATAGGAGCCATGTGATTAAATATTTGATCAATGACCTTGAATCTACAAGAGAACTTAGTGAACAAAGTGATGTTAGTCTTTTGTATAAATTAGAGGAGCTACCTTGCAAGCTTACATCATAAGAAAATCAATTTATCTCTACTAAATAAATTATTTGAGAATTTGAAGATATGTTCTAGAAAGAATTTGAAAGTAAAACATTTTCTATAGCCTATATTGACAATATCCTAAACAATCAGTTGACTCTAGATAATTTGAAAACCAAGTTAACTAGTCATGTAAAATCAGTCACCATAGTAAGAGATTCCATAGTTAGAGCCAAGATGATTTTTATGAACACTATTAGTTGAGACAGTATCAAGATGAAAGTAACTTTCACTGTGTATGATGGACACATGAAGAAGGATGGTGACACGAATTGAAGCAATATATTTTTCCCTTAGTTTATTTTCCATTTTTTAGATGTACTTTTTAAACAACTTTGGACATTTTTACATGTACCTTTTTTCATATGTAATTACATGTAAAAAATAGGAAGTCCCAAGTCAATAAGGACTCTCATTTTTGAATAGGTCAAAGTAGTTAGGTTTTTCCTAAATTTTCTCAAGGCCTCTCCCTATAAATAAATAGGGCCTCTTTTGTAAATGGATCTTCTTTTTTAATGATATAAAACTCTACCAAATTGAAGAGCATTTTGAGACTTTGAGTTCAAATTGTAAATCAGTTTTTATCAAGTGAATGAGAAAATAAGTGATATTTCAAATTTTGTGTTGAAATAACTTTTGTTGTATGGGAAATTATTCTTATGTCCTTTTCCTAATATGATCTTATCTATTTGATTAAATAGTAGTGTAAGTAAAAATAATCTGAGACATGTTTCAAAGTTGATTGTGGAGAATTTGTGCTATAACAATTATCTTTAGTTTGTGATTTAGTGTTTTAAAGCAAAGGGTATAAGAAAGGCTTTGAAATACTATTATCTTTTGTGATAATATATTTTTTCATAGTTTTCATTGAAGACTTTGGGCTACACTTCATTCTAATGTGTTCTACATTGTAAATCAGCAAAAGAAGAAATGATAGACTTTGTGCTCTCGTGTTTTCTTGGTTTTTCAGTCAATATCAAGAAAGTATTATTTTATTTTGTAAACATAATTTCTGAAAAAAGAGAAATGGATGATGTGGTCTCACCTCTGAATTAATATTTAGTTTAGATTAGTTTGTGATAGTTTATAAGGAACCTCCCCTTATTGAGAGGAGAGATTTATCTCATTACACTATGGCTGGTATAACCATTTTACGTTCATTTAGTTGATGACAAAATATTCACCCAACAAAGTTAGAACTAGGTATTGGTTGACAAAGAAAATAGGATGAAAAAATCATTCACCACCAAGTGGGGAACTTTTCCTTACAAGAGGATGCCCTTTAGGATAATAAATATAGGAGATATATTTTAAAGGGCCATAAACCATGCCTTCCAAGTCTTAATAGGTAAATGCATCATTATTTATATGGATGATCTAAAAGTTTTTTTTTAAATAGGGAAGATCACTTCATGCATTTACAATAAGTATTTTAAATATGCAAAAGGTATGGGATTTCCTTAAACCCTAAGAAAACAATTTTATATGTTACTAAAGGTAAGCTATTAGGACATGTTATAACCAAGTATGGGATCTCTATAGATCCTAAAAGGGTAGAGGCTATATCCGAAATAGAAACCCCCATAGTAGGAAAGAGATAAATTCATTCTTTGGTAAGATAAGCATTGTAATGAAATTTGTTTCCAAATTTGTAGAGATTGTCAAACCATTAAATGACATGATAACAAAAGATGCCATGGTCTCATGAAATGAATAATATAAAAAGGCATTTAATGATATCAAGGAGGCCATTAGTAAGGATCCATACCTAATAAGCCCTAACTTTTTGAAGGACTTCTACGTCTATTCATTTACCTCTAATCATACTAGTCAGGCTCTAGTCCTAATAAGTCTTGACTTTTCAAAGGACTTATACCTCTTAATTTTCCTCTAATCATAATATTGACTCAAAAATTTTAAGGGTATGATCACCTAATAGCTTTTATGAGCACTACCATTAAGAATTTTGAGTTAAACTATTCATTGATTGATGTAGGCATATGCATTAGTAAAGTTAGTAAAGAAGTTTAGGCATTATATCCTTAAAAAAAAGGTGCATTCTATTTTACCTAACCCTACCACAAATATTATGTTAAGATAGAATAAGCTAAGAGATTGTAGAGGTAAGTGGATGTTAGTTTTGTAGGAGTATGATAAAAATAAAAATAGCAAAACTAGTAAGGTGTCAAGGTCTGATCTAAATGATTGCTAATACCAACCCTAAGTTAAGTATTATGCAAGTTAATCAATATAAATTTCAATATAGTGAATGGTATGATTTTATTATTCATTTACTAATTAATGGTACCTATCTTACATGACTAAACAGGGAGCAAAAGAGGGATCTAAGGCTCAAATATTCTCATTATCTGATTAAGAATAGATTCTTATACATGAATATTTTGGAGGGAGTCTACCTTAGGTGTGTTTGAAAAGAGGAAACTACTCAAATCATGAGTACCTTCTATGAAAAGTTTGGAAATGGACACCCATCAGGGAAGACTACTACACATAAGATTCTCAGAGTTGCATCCTATTAGCCAACTATCTTTAATGATGCTTACAATCATGTGAGAGAATGCCACTCTTACTAGATATTTAGCACTAAGGATCCTAACGTAGAAATTCCTCTACAAACAATCATAGTTGACAAACCATTTTCATAATGGGGATTGTAATTTTTAGGAATGATCAACCCAGATTCATTTGAAGGTCACAAATTCATCCTAACTACTATAGATTATTGTATAAGGTAGGCTAAAGCTGTAGCCACTAAACAATGTAGAATGGAGGAAGTGATCAACTTCATGGAAGAGAATATTTGTACTAGATTTAGAACTCTAGTCTCTCTAGTGTGTGACAATGGGTCTGCATTTTAAACCATAGAAATGACTAAATGAGCTTATGATAATGGCATATATCTAAAATTTTCATCCAACCATTATCCCTAAGGGAATGGATTTTATGAGTCTACCAATAAAAATTTGATCAAAGCAATCCAGAAATTTGTTAAAGACAAACCAAGGACTTAGCATAAGTTGCTCAAGTATGCATTATGGGTAGGTAGGATCAAGATTAAACAAGACTTAAAGGCATCAATTTTTCTATTGGTGTATAGCTAGTAACTAATCTTCCCTATCAATCTTAATTTTCCCATATATAGATTCATGAAAGAATATATGGAAGAGGGTCAAGAATTAGCGAATTCAAGATTGATGAACATATTTTAGATGGAAGATTCAAGGGAGAAATCCTTTGCTAATTTTAGAAAGCATCAAATCATATTGAAAATATGGTTTGATAAAATATCAATGATTAAGGTGTTTAGACAAGGAGACCTAGTTCTCCTTTAGGACAAAGCATCTGAGGCTAAGGGCAAACATGGAAAATTCACACCTTTATGGATTAGTCCCTATCAAATTGTAGAAACATTGGGGTATAACACCTTTAAGATTAAAGATTGATAAGGAGCAGAGTTCACACTACCCACCAATGGATAGTACCTAAAGCACTACTTCTCTTCTGCTGCACGTGAGGTCTTTATGGAGGAAACTATATGATGGTTAGATTTAGTGTAGGTAGGCTAGCTAGTTCCTTTCAAGTTTTTTCATTCCTATCCCTTGTTTTTATATAAGCATGTATATATTTATTTTATTTTCTTCACTTTCTTGCTTTCCTACTTTTTATTGTGTGTTTCCTCCTTATTTCCTTGTTGCTTGATTCTAATAAGTCTTTTTGGACAATCTCAATCTCAAAGTTATGCAATTTGCTTAAAAATGCCCAAAATTTAGAAATGTAGGTGTGCACCTCATACATATGATGGCTATGGTTTTGAAATGTAAGCATAATATTGTAGTTGGAAGAAAATAGTAAAGGACAATGGAAGAATCCAATCATTCTATAAGAATTTAAGCATTGTGTAGACTTCAAATTAGTTTCAAGAAGATTTACACTTATAAAGTGAAAGCTCAAACTATTAAGGGATAGCCATATTTTCACTTAATCAACATCCTTGCCTAGGATAAGGGTTAAAACCATAGGTGATTTTCTAAAAATAAAACACTTGACCAAATACTAATAACTTGGCTATTTTGGTTCCCAACCTTGCTAAAAGCATAATGATCTAAATAAAATACAAAAAAAGGAATTCAATGCAAATTCAAAATATTTATGAGCATAGATGATTCTAGCAATCTCCATTGAGTTTATGGATGTCTGGATTGTATTAGATTGAGTCTTTGAGTGGAGCCAAAGTCATCTCTATTTAGGTTATGGATGTTTGGTTGGCAGTAGAGCAATGCCCAAGCCTCTCTTGAGCTAAAAAAGCATGGTTCTTAATAAACATATAAACATGCTATAAGTTAGTGTTAATGATTAAGGACATGAAAATTAGAAGTTATTTCTTGAAAACCATGGCAAAAGGTAATTAGAATAAAATCACATACATAATATGGCTGTCTTAATATTTGACCTTAATTTTGCAAGTGCAAGGTTTGTTTCAACCATCATCTAATCTAGATAATGATATTGATCAAGTGGATTGGATGACCTAGTTATTTGTCTAAATTAGAGTCTATAGGTTCTAACATATTTCTATGTTTCTCCCATGAGTAACCATTTGTTGAGACCAATATAGCACCATTTTTTGAAAATTAGAACCCTTAAGAAACCCTAAAAATTGAACATGAAAATATGGCATGTTAAGATAATTTATAGAATTTGATGATCACCCACTTTATAAAAAACAAGATTACTTAGCTATGTTATAATTTAATTTTGTCTAAAAATTTCTAATAAATGGTCTTCATGGCTTTTTATTCCAGGTTCCATGGTGTATTTTCTTGAGAAACTCATGTTCTAAAACCATGGCAAAACTCTAAGTTTAAATTTAAATACCAGTGGGAACTAAATTAGTGAGAACCTTTTAAAACTACTTTAGACTTAAGCATAAGTTTCATATCTTAAGCTTAGTCATGATTTTTAAATACAACTAAAAATTAGCCTAGAAATGCTTGGTCCCCTTTATTATTTTCCCCCTTCAAGTTCTTTATATTTTTAACTAGTTCTAAAGTCAATTTTGTAGGTTCCCTTTTAATATTTCCTAGCCTAGTCCCTTTGATTCAAAACATAGCCTAAACTTTTTATCCTAAGGCCCTATCATATTTATTAATACAAATGAGACCTTAGCATTAATAACTTAGCCTAAGTCTTTTATATCACTGCAAGTCCTAAAATTACTTACTTAAATCTTGTAGGATCCAACAACCCTTTCTTTATCATGGTATTTGATCTAAAAAAGTGAGAAAGTCCAAAGATTAGACTTAAACATCATTCATCTGACAAGATCTAGTGATTTATGATTCATCATGAGAAAGGGATCTAATGGCATGAAGGCCCTGACAAAGCTACACCATTTGCCTTCATCCAATGGTTCTCATTTCATCATGGAGACTTGATCAGATGGAGTGAGGCATAGTTGAAAGGTCAATGGGTTATAGTAGGCCTACATGATTGACATACATCACCCTTAGATTATAGGATTAATATCAAAGGGGCCTACCTGATAGAAACAACCAATCATAAAAAATATCCTAGATCATAATCTTATGCCTCTTACTTTGTCATAGATCTTGATTTAATGGAGTGAATTAGGTCCAAGATCCTCAAAAGCCCCATAGAAGTGCCATGTGGCACTCTCATATTAGATATTAAGAATTTGATGAGATCAAATTTGATACTCGCACAATCATCATTTGACGTCTACAAGGACATATTTGACATCTATGTAACCATCAAATTTAAGCCCAATAGATTAAAAGCTTCACTAGATTAAAATTGATGTTTACACAAATGTAATTTAATGTATGTAAGGATGTACTTAATGCCTACAAAACTATAAAATCTAAGATAATAAATTATTCTACAGATGATCAAAATATACTCTAAAATGTTGTTAGATAGCTCGTGAATTGCTTTGTAGACTAATGGAAGCCCTCACAATATGTTCAAACATTAGAAATCTTTAATATGCAAATATTGAAATGGTCTTTTAGTCTAAATATATGCAAAATAAACTTATTATATGTCTATAATTTAAGGTCCCCATTGAATTTTATTCAAATACCATAAAGTTTGAACCTTAAACTATAGACTTATACTAAGTATTATTTTAAAAGAGTCTTTATTAAGTAAAACTTAGACCAAGCATTTCTAACCAAAGGTTTTACTGTGTTTATTAATGCAATAAAAATCTATTTGATATTATAACATTATATCATTTTAACCCCCTTTGAGCATATGTTATAGGCTTGGCATAAATATTTTAGCTCAAGTATACATTTTCTTTATTAAACATAATGTGAACTTTGGCCTTAAAACATTTATCCATGGTTCCCTTTATATGAATTTAGGAAACTTAGGCATAAATTTATTAGCCTAAGGTTTATTTCATGTTTATTAAACATGAAAAAAACCTTAGCCTAAGGAACCTAACCATAAGTCCAACCTTAATAATAATCTAACTTAAATCTTGGGCATATTTATAGATCAACGGATCACACTTCATCATGAGAGGATTATCCAATGATTCGAAGACCCTATGGACTTTTCAATGGATTCTAGAGAGCCCATAGGCTCGATGCATGGTGAAATCACATTTGACATAGAACTAAAAGATAATCTAATGGTCTATGATTTATCAGGATTCATAATCTAACAGTGTAGAAGCACCAATGAATTTTCAAAGTCCCACAAGCTCACCACATGGCCAATACTTATTCAACAAAGAATTGACATAGGATATAGAATAAAGAAAGCCACAAAAAGATTTCAAGTGTCACAACCATGAGGATTGGTATATAAAGGATCCAATTACAAATAAAAACCCAAATCATGATCAATGGTTTGTGGTTACTCATAGCATCCTCTTCCAATGGTATAAAATAAAAGAAGGTATTTTAAATGCTAATGGCTAATGGTCAAAAAGCATTTATGAAAAGTGTTGTGAAGGGACTAGATCATTGCCATATATGTGCCATACAAGTAGAAAAGGACAAATTAAGAGATCTTGTGGGCTCAAAAATGAGAAAGTATAAAGGCAAATCAAATCTAAGGCACTTATAAGCTAGAGTCTAGATACATCTTGCCATTAAAGGTCTAAACCCCTAAACCATACATAAAACTAAACCAAGAAAACTCAATTGCTTACAATTCAATTCAAATAAATATTAATTGTGTTTTTGAGTGAAAAATAGTTACCACAGAGACTAATTTGTAATTTAGGGTAAATAAATTAGCAAGTTGAAGTCATGGTAGCCCAAAGATAGTAGATGAAAGAGGATACAAAACTCTACCTATCAATAGATAATAAAGGAATGATCTTGTTGAGACCAACACCCCCCCATATTTATTTCTTGAAAAGGGGACCCTTATGATTGTTTCTATAACTTTTATATTCCATAATAAGTGTGAAATATTGTTTGATCTTTAATTGTAAAAGAAGGTCAATGTTTGAAAAAGACATGAGCTTTGGTGTATCTGATTATGATCATGTTTTTAATGTTTCTATATAATTGTATTTAAGGTGATTAATTTCAAGTTCCATGTAAGAAATTAGGGTTCCTACAAAATAAACCCTAGCGGTTTGAATTTAAACATTCTTGGGAAAATCTAGCAAGAAATTTTATGCATGATCAAGTTTTAACTTAACATTCATGCACTTTTGCATATCTAATGCTTCACACTTGTTCATTAGATTTGATCCAATGGTGTGTAAAGATTGAATTATTTTATGAAGGTATAAAGTTAATGATATGGGCCCTAGCAAGGATCTAATAGCATTCTCTTGGTTGGAGGTTTTAACTCTAATGGTGTGAATTAAAGCCAAAGCTATAGGAATTCATGAGGGCTTTGCACATGGCGTTCACTTATTGGTTCAATAAATTTCATTATATTAAATTTGGCAAGTTTGATCCCATCATTTGATGTCTATGAGGATGTATTTTATGTGACCAAACCCATCAAATCTAACCTAAACAATCCCCAAAGTTTGAGAACTCCTGAGAGCTTTGCACATGACATTCTATTATTGGATCAATAAATTCCACTGTCTTAAATTTTATAGGTTCACTCCCATCATTTGATGTCTATGAAGACATATTTGATGTGACCAAACCCATCAAATTTAACTTAATCAATTTTTAAATCCTAAACAAAGGGGGCATTTTTGTAAAAACCTTTTAAGAAATTCCTAGCTTTTTACGAAGACAAACTTAGTATATAAAGATCTTATCCTAAGTGATTTTGTGTTTTTTAAACATAAAATTCTAAATGATGTTTTTAAGTCTAAGATTCATATAATGATAGAACTGATTAAAAGGTAAACATCTTAAAAGATCTAATGGTGATTTCTTATTCACTAGATTTGATCTAATAGTGCATCAAGCCGAAAGCCTTTTAAAAAACCATGCAGTTAATGATCTAGCTCTAGCTAAGGTTCAATAGTGATCACTTGCTCATTGGATTTGATATAATGGTATGATGAATTTTAATACTTTTCAAAAGCCTCACAAGCTTGACACATGGCATAATTAGTGAGTTTAAAAGTCAAGAGACCAATGAAATGAAAGGACCTAGATTCAATTTTTCAAAGCAAAATAAAGAGGACTTTTGAAAGCTATTGGGTTGCATTCAGCTAACATTTATGAAATTTTCCATGAAATGAATGAAACCCTACCACATAGGCTCCACATAACCATAGAGGATAAAAATGAAATATAACTTATGCTTAATACCTTATAAAATTAGGTTATTTTATAGGTATTTTTGTGTTGACCTTCTTATCTTCACTATCCTTTTATTTTATTTGAGATTCCACCTTTTGGTCTTATTTGAAACTAAGACCTGTTTTGTCACATAGAATGAGGCCCCATCAAATCTAAGGCATGTATGAAATCAAGAGCTAGATATTTTTGCCATTAAAGCTCAAAACCTTGAACCTTCTATAAATAAGGACTTAAGTTGGCTCAATTGATCCCATAGAAATTAAAGTAAGTAAAAATTGAATTAAAATCAAGTGCCTTAGTGAGATATTTGTTTTCATCAACTATAATTTAGTGTTATCAATGGTGATGTGTAGACAATAGATGAAAATTGAAGTAGAGATTTATCTAACTTTAGATAGTGAAGGAAGGGTATTTAGAGACATAGAGTTAGATTTAAAAACCTTGAATATGCATGGATTGTTCTAAATTATTCTTCTTTATAGAGGAGTTACAACTAATTTCCTAGGATGAAAAGAGGAATGCTACAGTGCACTAAATATATAAAGACCCAGTATCAATTCAGATGGTAGGCCTTTACCATGCAATTGTTAAACTAGAGGTAATGAATTGCATCAACCTTCTTGTTCCTATTTTCATTGACTTTAGAAGAGATAGAGAATGGATTATTCATGAAGTGTCAAGAAAGTTACATGTATATCTCCCATGGCCTTTGAGGCTTACTATAAGCTCCTTTTTCCTCATGTCGATCTCCCTTCCTTAAGAGAATGGACAAATTCCCAAAACTTGGATTCAGTCCTTTCACCTTGGTTAATCCAAGGTTCCCGTGATTTTAGGACCCCTAATGGTGAGATTCCTATCACCCAATTCATAGAGGGTGTTAGGGCAGGTATGAATTTATTGAATAGAGCATTTGGTACCTCTTCTACAACACATTTGAGTAAGGCCTAGGTATCTTATGTCCATTGCATGTTGGAATGGAACTTAACCCCTCTTGTTGAAGACTTAATAATATTTTTATTGGACAAAAAATTCATAGCCATCAAGAGAAAGACTTCCAAGCAATTATTTATGATGTCTTACCTTTTATATTCACTCCAAGCCTCTATTAATTTCCCTAGCATCCAAAATTGGTCCCCTGATAGTAGAACTACCATTTCCCATCATTACTCTAAATTACATATATTCAAATATAGGAATCATATGCAAATCATATGTGATGGTATCTTCCCAATCATTTTTGAGGCAATCACTAGTATCCATATGCCCAAGCTTCATCCTCTAATAAAAAGACAAGTGGATACCATGGGGAATATGTGGTTTTACCTAGATTGCACTATAATAAGGATAGAAGGAATCATGGTCCAACCATATAAATTACCTATATATTTTCCCAATAAGCTTGCAGAGCAAGAAATTGCTTATCAATTCATTTAGGGAATGGATTGAAACTACAAGAAGAATAAGAAAGCTTAGTTAGGTTCATCCCTTTCCACTAGACATTGGCATAATTATAATCAAGGACTTGAAACAACTAGAGATCAAGGTGGTACATAGTAGTTTTTTGATTTCCAACTAGATAATCTTAAGATGTCAGACCCAAATGATAGAGTGGGTAACCATATTCTAGATAAAAAGGTCCCAAATACTAAATACAAACATTAACCAGGTGTGGGAGATGGTATTTAAACAAAGGCAAGGAAATTTTAAGAAGTCCTATCTAGGGATAAAAACTACAACATCAAATTAGAACATAGCCGGCTGGTCAGGGATAATAAGCCCTTAAGATAAATATGGTAACTACATCCCTTTTATTATCACTTATTTTCAAGACCATCTGGAACTATACATCAAGAGCCAATTATTAAAGGACAATATTTTGAGCCTTAGTAGAAATAATTGACAAACTCATCCCAAGTTGGTCAACTTGAGGATGTAAAAGGAAAAAGGTAAAGATGTGATTCAAGAGCCTAGCATAAAGCATAGACCTGGTGAAGGTTCCCAAATTTAGGCATCCCCACCAAGGCCTTCTTCCCTAAGAGATGTTATTAGCATGATTGCTTTGAAAACTAGAGAAATAGTGGAAAGTGCCCTTATTAATATCACAATTTCTTATGGTTTTGATAAAGAATAGGATCCATTTGAGTAATAAGGCAAAGAATTAGTTCCATTGGATGGTGGAAAGAGACAAGTAGAATTGGCCTTAGTTCTTTTAGCTCTAGTAAAAAGGCCAAGGTTAACTTTCACTCACCATACTAGTGAAATTAACTTCTTCAGTGATAAAAATCCTATTTATGGACCAGTTATTCCTTTTTTTTTTGTTTATGAGAAGTTGAAAAAGATCCCATCTCTTTCTCCTTCATTGGATTTGAATCGAGTTGGCATGGATGTTCAAGATAATTTCAAGCTTTGGATTTAGGATATTCTAAAACTACATGTAGAGAGAAGCATCTAGATCCTTCACAATAAGGAAAGTTATAGGATTGACACCCAAGGAGCCTCTGGGAGTTGAAATGTAGAGATTCTTAAATAGCCACAGGTAAATGAGGTTAACCCTCAAGTCATTTTAAATCTAGATACATCAACTATTAAGAGAGCAGTAACCAAGGTTACTTTTGGTACTAAGGAGTTCATGTTTTAGAAGGTGGAACCATTTTTAGGTTTAACTCCTATTCTAGGGTAGGTAACAGGGGAACATCCTATATTTCAAGATGATGTGGTTGGTATGGTAATATAACAATAAATAATAACTTTAGATAGAGTTCAAAGAATGAAATAGGGGATTCTCAACTTCGAGAAAGAAAAACAAAATTTGGAAGCTTAAGTCCACCTTTCAATTCCTGAGGATGTATTACAAGCATTGAATAAATATTTTATTGATACATTTGAGAATTTGAAAATTATTAAGCTTAGATTGAGTTCTTTAAACCATAAAATTGAGATGGCACAAGACTTAACCACTTAATGGTAGAATTTTCAAGCTCAGATGGAGGAGCTCATCAAGGTGCATAAGATAAAGTAGGGATTGGACTTCAAGATTATCAAACTTATATATTCAGACATCTTCATGGTATTTTTGGTGGATTAAGAAGAATATTTGATTACCTGGAGAAATGATTTTAATGAATTTATCAAGAGAGACACATGCTTGGTAACCCAGATTGAGAAACTTTTAAGGAATCTATTAGATAACCCTTCTCAAACCACTACTATAGCCCTGATTAGTGATGAATAATTCAAGAAAAAGGTTGATGCTCACATCTAAGGCATCAGAGACAACAAATGTCATTCAACTAAGAACAACCAAAAAATCCTTGATATCATCATTTCTATATGGAAGCAAATTGCAGAAGACAATGTATCAAGGAACTTGTATCTTGGGATGATAATGAATTTGACAAGTTGGTAGATCAAGAAGAGGATTGTCTAATGAAGACTTTAGTGGATTTTGAATTAATCAAGGAGAAATATACCAAGGTGAAAGACTTCCTCAAATAAGGCTAATTGAAGGACCCACTAATAAAATTTCCAAAAGAATATTATTTTTGTAAACTATATTCTAGTATGGTAACATATACTTTTTATTTTCAAGTTGGCATGTGACCTTCCACATTGTATCTTTATATCGAAGATAACTATCCTTATCCACATATGGAAATTTTTTAAGTTAACTATTTATCCACCTATGTTTCCTATAAATAGGTAGATGGTTACCATTTTTAAAAGAGAGAGTTTTTGAGTAATTATATAGCAAGGACATTTAATACAACTAAAGAATTATGAAAAGATTATCTGGATAGTTTTGTTGAATGTCCATGCTACCTCTCAATTATAGATAGTCATCTTAAATTTGAATGATTATTCTTGTTTTAACTTACATTATTTGTCATAGGGTTGTTAATTTGTGATAAATGCTAAATTGACGTTAAAGATCTCAAGTATACTTCATTTTATTTTCTTTTTATTTGGATGTACTTAGGTTATTCAGATCATAATACCAAATCTTTAAAGTAAATTTGGTTCTTAATTATGATTCATATTTTTCCTCTGAATTTTGCATAATTTGGGATTTAATTTGAGCTTGTGATACTTTATAACATAATTTGGTTCAATTGTGCTCAATATAATTTGAATTTTATCATAATATTTGAGATGAAAATCTACAATCACATTTCTTTCTTACTTTACCCTTCTCTTTTCTTATTTTTATCAAGATTCACTCTAGCTTAAAGATCATTGTTAATAATCATTTAGTTTAGCTTCTAAGTCATAAAAAATTATTGAATATCTAAAGATTTAAACCCTGGTACTTCCCAACCACTAAATCAAACAAATATTGTGGACAGTTCTCATACTTTGCTTTTATTTCACCATAGACATCATTGAATTGTCACAAAATGCAACTCATGCCTTGGATTTTTTAGATCCTAAAATGAGTAGTGTTAATCAACATTGAAGAGCACCTATGGTACATTTTGAATCATCCACAAGAGAATCTCTATTGGAACTAGAAGGAGGGCCTCATTAAAGATACTTAATATCTATTGGGTGTATTTGGTCAAAATTACTCTACATTTTATATGATTATGTTTTTTTAGCATAAATTGTGTAAAGATTGGTGACCTTTGTATAAATATGGCTTTTATTGCTAAGAATTTATTAGTATTTGGGGTTAGGATGTCTTATTTTTTTAAAAATTTATAATTATTTGACAATAAGAGGTTTATTTGAGTCATAAGCTGTAAATAATGGTCATCTTTACATAATTCAATACATTGTTGAACTTGTTTAGTTAAAGATTAATGTCCTTTGTCCTCTTATGAACAATTTTTTGAAATTAAGCTTAGTTTGCATATTATTTGTTATTATTTTAAAATTAATGTGTTACACAATGTTTTAAAATAGGATCCTTAATCTTCAAGCTAGAATTACCAAGGATTAGGCCCATATCACATTTAGAGACTAGAGAACCCTTACTCGAACTAGAAATTTACAGAAGGACTAGGAAAGATAGAGGTAATCGTAGGTATTCTAAATCTCTACCATCATCACCTTTTCAAGGGTTTCCTATTTTTGATCGTCATCCAAACATGACATGGCTTGGAAGTTCCCTTACCAATATACCAAGTGTGGTTCATGACTTACCACGTAATCCTAAATTTTTTTTCCAATATTTAGTCCAACTAGTATTATGACTACTAAAGAACATGTGAAATCTTTCAAAGCTACATTAAGATTATTAAATGTTATTTACAAAGATGTAGCATGTAGGTTTTTCCCATTTACATTCAAATATGTTTCATATGAATGGTTCCTTAATCTACCTAACAATTGTATTATCTCATGCAATAACTTTGACACTATTTTTATTGATCAATTTAGAAAGATCATAATCCATTGTGTCATCTATCATCAATTTATATCTATTAAGATAAATACAAGTGAACCTATTAGGTCATTTAATGTTAGGTTCTAAAAGATGTTTAGTCAGACCATGGATCCATATAAACCTAATGAAGCTTTAGCTTTGGAGGTTTATAAAGATGTTGTTGACCCCACGACTTCTATGTTTTTAAAGAGAGCCCTTCCACTTATCATCACATTGGATCAAGCCTATTATGAAGAAGTGGTTATTAGCAACCAAATACAACCCCAAGAATAAATGGCTTATTCTATCCCAAATGTTAATACTCAAATGCATACATTAAATCTTTTCCCAAATAATAAACAAAATACTACAGCATTAAACCAATTCCTTACTTTGAATGTGTTGCCTACTAGTCATGCTACCCCTAATCAAAATTTAGGTTTATTAAGCCATCGAGTTACCAATGGATTTCATGATAATGACTAGAAGGATTTAGTGCCTATTAGTGGCATTAACAGTAACCAAGGTCAAAATGATGAGGTTCCAAAAAATGAGAATGAGCCTATATTGAAAATGGTACAAAAGCTTAACACTGATTTTATGCAATTACAAAAACAAGTTGGTAATGCTAATGATAATTGTGGAAGGAACTTCACTTTCTAAAATCTCAATAAGCCTGGGAATAGGTTTCAAAATGATATTTTCTACAATAGCAAAGCTAATGAGCCTTCTTCTAGAAAAAGGAATATGGATATAAACCTCACTGATATTGCATTACCAGATTATTATAGGGTGCATGCTACTTCTAAGCATGGTGAGATTTATTTCATTGAGTTTTGTGAAGCCTTTTAATCTTTTTAAGAAGAACTTGACACATTTTAAGTGATTACAAACAAAGGTCTTGCTACAAATTCTTCTGAATCTAAACCATCTGACCAAATTGCATATGACGGAAACTTTTCAATTCCCTTTTCAAGAAGATAATGAGCCTACAAATATTCCTAAGGAGATTCAATCATTATAAATTTTTTTGAAGACATATCCTCTGAGAAATAGGGAAAAAAAACAACCATTGACTACATCTAAGCCTCTTAACAATTATAGAACCCCTCTAGAGACTATATCAAAGAATAATCCTGAACCTCCTAGAGGAAGTTATTTTAAGCTAACCATAGATCCTTCAAGAAAAATTGGCTACAATATTGTGGAGAATATGAAAAGGATTAAATCCAATATCACTCTACATGAGCTGACTCATATCACAGAACAAAGAGACTTGTTCTTGGAATATTTGTCTAAGAAAATTAGGAAGCCCCCTAAGAATTATAGTGCAAATATAATTACTCAAGTAATCAAAGTAGAGTCTCCACCTTTTTTACTTATAGTTAGGATATTTGGAAAGAATATTCATAATTATCTTTTAGATTCTAGATCCTCAACCAACATTATGCCTATTGGGATATGTGAATAACTTAGGTTAACTCTAATTAATTTTGATAGGGTAGTCACTCAATTAGATAAATATAAAGTTAAGGTTATAAGAGAATTATTGAATGTGCATATAAAGATGGATAGTGAACCTAGGGTTTACCAATTAATTGATATCCAAGTGGTAGAAATACCTAGTGCTTATGGATTGCTTTTGAGTAGAGAATGGACTAAGGCCTTAAATGGTTATATGTCTATTGATTTCTCTCACTTGTGGATTCCTTGGAAAGGTGGTCCAAATCAAATAAGAGTGGAAAGGGAACTTCAAATAGAACACATGATAACAGAATATAATGTTGTTAATGAAAGGGTAAATTTCCTAAATTTTGATTTAGGAGTTTTCACTTTAGAATTCGTAAAAAAAATTGTTTGCAAGAGTTCTCCTTTAATTTTTGGTTTTTGGAAGTTTCACATTGATGGTGCCAAGTACAAATCAAGATCAAGAGCTAGTATTGTATTGATGGATCCTTAAAAAAAGTAATACCATGTAGCTTATAAGTTATAATTTCCTTATACCAATAATTTAGTTGAGTAAGAGGCTGTCATAATTGGATTATAGTTTACCATTAAGTAAAAATTTAAGGAACTCCTTGATTTTGGAGATTTTGAACTTTTGGTTAACCAAATGAGGAGTAAATACCAGTGTAAATTGTCTTACTTAAAGATATATAAGTCTAGGGCATGGGACTTGATCGAATATATTGATGACTTCAACATCTTACCTATTCCAAGAGAAGAAGTTATGAATGAGATTGCCTCTACTACAACTAACCTCTTTCTTAATCATTATTCATAAACCATTAGTATTGATCTAGTACCATACCCTTTAGTTCTTGACAATGTAAATCATTTCCAAGTTTTCAATGATGATGAACAAATGATAGATTTATTAACTGATTCTAGAGATTTTAAAGCTCACATTATTGATGAGGTTGATGAAAATTTTCTAGAGGAACTTAATGTTAAAATCATCGAATTAAGTGACAATAAGATACCTAAAGGGATGTTTTAATTAGAAAGACTATTTGATCTTGAAAAGATTTATGAAGCAACTAAATAACCCAAGGTAAATGGTAGAGATTATCATGTGATAAACCTTGGTCCACATGATTAGCCACAAATGGTGAATATAGGGAAGGCTTGCACTAAAATGGAAAATTGAAAAGCTAGAGAGTTGCTTACAAAATACAAGGCTATAATTTTTAGGTCTTATGAAGATTTGAAAACATTTGACCCAAGGGTCATTACTGATACTATACATGTTCAAGAAGGTTGTAAACCTTTTAGATAGAAGCAAAAGCTAGTCAACCCTAATTTAAAACCCATGATTTTTAAATAAGTCAAGAATATGTTGGATGTAAGGATAGTGTTTCCCATTAGAAATTCCACTTAGGTGGCAAACCTAGGCCTAGCCAAAAAAAAGAATGAAGAAATAAGATTGTGTATAGATTTTAGGAATATGAATAAACCATCTAAAAAGGATAATTATCCTTTACCTTCTCTAAACCAAATTATCCAAACTATTTCAGGATCTTCCATGATGTCCTTTTTAGATGGGTTTTTTGGATATAACCAGGTGCTTGTTACTCCAAAGGATAGGATGAACACAACTTTTACTACTGAATGGGGAACATATGCTTACAAGAGAATGCTTTTTAGATTAATTAATGTAAGGGAAACTTTTCAAAGGGCCATGGACCATGATTTCCAAGGTTTAGTGGGAAAGTGTATCATCATATATAGGGATGATCTTACAATATTTTCTAAACATAGAGAGGAACATTGCATACATTTGCGAGAAGTATTTGATAGATGTATAAAGTATGGTATATCTCTTAATCCCAAGAAAAGTATATTTCTGTGTCACTGAAGGAAAGTTTTTGGGGCATATCATTACCAAAGATGGGATTTATATACATCCTAATAGAGTAGAGGTAATTTCCAAAATTGGGTTGCCTAGTAGCCAAAAAGAACTTAAGTCACTCTTTGGCAAGATTAGTTTTGTGAGGAAGTTTATTTCAGGCTTCACTGAGATTGTCAAACATTTGAATGATATGCTTAAGAAAGATGCTATAAATTCTTGGAATGAAGAATCTAAGAAGGCCTTCATTGACATTAAGAAGGAAATCAATAAATATCTAGTCCTCATAAGTCTTGATTTCTCAAAATATTTCTATCTATATTCATTTTCTTTTGAGCATACTATGGCTGCAGTGTTAACTCAAAAAGATGATGAAAATGATCATCCCATAGATTTCATGAGAAAAAAATTCAAAAATATTTAAGTGAATTATTCTATGATTGATAAGCAAGCTTATGCATTGGTAAAGGTAATAAACAAATTTAGACATTACCTCCTTGGAAATAAGGTACATGCCATATTACCTAATCTAACTATAAAGATTATGTTGAGTCAGAATGAGCTCAGAGAAAGAAGAGGCAAGTAGATGGAAATTCTAAAAGAATATGATATAGAGATGAAAATATAAAAATTAGTGAAATTTCAAGGTTTATTTTAGATCATCACTATTATTGACCCAAAATTCCATGTCATGCAAGTAGATAAGTGATATTTCCAACCCAAAGAGTGGTATGACTCTATTATCCATTTACTTGTCAGCAGTGTTTGTCCCTTAGGATTAGTAAGAAAACAAAAGACAGACTTGAGGATCAAATCAGCTCATTACCTCATTAGGAATGGAATCTTGTATAGGAGGAACTCTAAGGGAATTTATTTCAGATGTGTATCTAAATTAGAAACAACTTGGATTATGACTACTTTCCATGAGAAGTTGGTAAGTGGACACCCTTTAGGAAGAACCACAACTCAAAATATTCTTAGGTATTTATATTATTGGCCCACCCTCTTCAAAGATGATTATAATCATGTGAGGGCATGTCATTCATGCCATATTTTTAGCACAAAGGAGCCAAAGGCAACCATGCCTTTACAACCCATGATGGTGGATAAACCTTTTGCATAATGGGGATTAGACTTTGTAGGAGTAATCAACCCCAATTATTTTTAAGTTCATAAGTATGCCATAACTACTATAGACTATTGAACTAGGTGGACTGATGTAATAGACACTAAGCAATGTAGAATACAAGAGGTGATCAAATTTTTAGAGGATAATATTTGTACTAGATTTAGAACCCTAGTTTCTTTAGTTTGTGGCAATGGATCTGCATTCATTTCTATTGAAATGATAAAATGGGCTTATGAATAAGGAATTTCACTCAATTTTTATTCTAATCAATACCCTCAAGGAAATGGTGTTTATAAATCTACAAAAAAAAATCTAATGAAAGCTATCAAGAAATCTACTTAAGATCAACCTAGAACATGGCATAAACTTCTTAAGTTTGCACTATGGGTAGATCGAACTAGGATCAAACAAGATCTTAAGGCTTCACCATTTTTGTTGGTATAGGATTAAGAGCTTATCTTTCTCATAACCTTGAAGTTTTGCATGTTCAAATTCATGCAAGAATACATGGAGGACAACCAAGAACTTGTTAATTCTCGGCTATTAGACATCATTCAAATGGAAGATGCCAAAGAAAAGGCATTTATAAACTTCAGTAGATATCAATCAACTATGAAAATATGGTTTGATAAAAGATATAAAGTGAAGTTAATTAAGCAAGGAGACTTAGTCCTTATCTGTGAAAAAGCATCATAACCTAAAGATAAACATGGTAAGTTCACCCCTTTATGGATTGGTCCATACCAAATTGTAGAAATCTTGGGCAACAACACTTTTAGGTTGAAAAATCTTCAAGGATAAGATTTTAATTTACCCACCAATGGGTAATACCTCAAGCATTACTTTCTTGCTACTCCATCTGGCATTTTCATGGAGTAGATTGTTAAATTTAGAATAGGTAGGCTAGTTAGTTTCCCTTTTATATTTGATTTTTCTTCCTTGTTGGGCTTGTATATATTTGTTTTGTTTGAATTTTGTTTTTTATTGTTTGTTAGTGTTCCCTTATTGTGGTCAAGTCTCTTGGTATTATATTTTGGTTTCGAATTAGTCAAAAGTGTGAGTATAAATTTTAAAAAATTGAACATGGATGGTAATAAAGTAATATGAAATAACCAGAGGTATTGGTATAAATTGGTATAGGAATTTATTATCCTACAAATATTTAAACCTTATTCTACTTAAAAACTTGGTTTTAAGAATAATAATATGTATACAATGTGAATTTAGTTTATTAACTCATATTTATGCTTACACTTAAAACACATCCTTGTCATGGACTAAAGTTTCAATTAAAGGAGAGTATCCTAATGCCAGTACATTTGACTAAATCCTTAGAACTAGGTTGTATTGGTTTCCAACCTTTGTAAAAGGACCTAGAATAAAAAATCATTGTAAAATCAATGGAAATAGAAGCAAAGCTAATTCAGGTAATCTCCATCAAGGCTATGGATGCCTTGTTAGGAGTGGAACAAGACCTTGAGTATAATCATAGGTATCTCTATCGAGGCTATAGATGCCTAGTTGATAGCAAAGTAATGCCTAAGCCCCCCATAAATTAAAAGTTATTTTTCTTAAATAATATTTAAAATTCTCAAAGTTAAGTGTAATGGACCAAAATGATATGAACCTAGAAGTTGTTTCATAAAATTTATGACAAATAGTAAGTGGAATCAAAGTACACACTACATGTCTATGTTTTAATATCTATGTTTAAATTTTATACACAAGGAACTTTTTTTAATTGAAAGTTGATTTAAGAGAGAGTATATGTCCAAATGGGATATAAATTTCATGTACAAGTTTAAACTTGAGCCCTATGTTCTAACATTTTGCTATGTTTCCCTTGTGAGTTGCCATTTGTTGAGACCAACACCCCCCCATCTTTATTTTTTGAAAAGGGGACCCCTATGATTATTTCCAAAACTTTTATATTCTAGAATAAGTGTGAAAGATTATTTGATCTTGAATTTTAAAAGAAAGTCAATCTTTAAAAAAGACATGAGCTTTGGTTCATCTGATTATGATCATGTTTTTAATGTTGCTAAATAATCAAAATTAAGGTGATTAATTTCAAGTTCTAAGGAAGAAGTTAGGGTTATTGAATAGTAAATCCTAGTAGTTTGAATTTAAACATTGTTGGAAAATATAGTGGCAAATTTTATGCATGATCAGGTTTTAACTTAAATTTCATGTGCTTTTATAGATCTAATGTTTTACGCTTGTTCCTTAGATTTGATCCAATGGTGAATCAAGCTTGAAGTCTTTTAGAAAGGCATACAATTAATTATTTGGGCCCTAATAAGGATCCAATAGTGATCACTTGATTAGAGGTTTTAAATATAATGGTGTGAATTAAAGCTGAAGCTACAAAAACTCATGAGGGCTTTACACATGGCATTTAGTTATTAGATCAAAAAAATTCATTGTCTTAAATTTGACAAGTTTGCTCCCATTATTTGACATTTATGAGGATGTATTTGATGTGACCGAACCCATCAAATTTAAGCCAAATAATCCCCAAAGCCTTGGTAACTCTCAAGGGCTTTGCACGTGGCATTAATTTATTGGATCAATAAATTTCATTATCTTAAATTTGATAGGTTTTCTCCCATCATTTAATGTTTACAAATACATATTTCATGTGACCAAACCCATCAAATTTAACTTAGATAATTTTTAAAGCATAAACAAGGGGGGAATTTTAAAAAAATGTTTTAATAAATTCCTAGATTTTTATGAAGATAAACTCAGTATATAAAGATCTTAACCTAAGTCATTTTTTTTTTAAACATAAAATTCTAAATGACGTTTTTAATCCTAAGATTCATATAATCATAGAACTAATTAAAAGGTAAGCATGTTTTAGGATCCAATAATGATCACTTGTTCATTGGATTTGATCCAATGGTATGTCTAGCCTAAAGCCTTTTAAAAAACAACGTGGTTAATGATATGCCCTAGCTAAGATGCAATGGTGATTGCTTGCTCACTGGATTTGATCGAATAGTGTGATGAAGTTGAGGACATTTCAAAGGCCTCATGTTCTTTACACATGGAATAATTAGTGAGTTTAAAAATCAAGAGACCAATGAAATGCAAGGACTTAGATTCAATTTTTCAAATCAAAATAAAGAGGACTTTTAAAAGCTAATGACTAGCCTTCAACTAGCATTTATGAAAATTATCATGCAAGGCATGGAACCCTACCACATAGGCTCCACGTAAGTATGGAGGATCAATATGAAATATATCTTATGCTAAAAAATGTAGATGACATAAAAATGAGGACCTAAAAAATCTAAGGCATGTATGAAATCAAGAGCTAGATATTTTTACCATCAAAGCTAAAAAGCCTGAACCTTCTATAAACATAGACTTAAGTTGGTTCAATTGATCACATATAAATCAATGTAAGTACAAATTTAATTTAGATAAAGTTCCTTAGTGAGATATTTATTTTCATCAACTACAATTCAATGTTATCAATGGTGGTGGGCAGGCAATAGATGAAAATTGAAGCAAAGCTTTATCTAACTTTAGATAGTGAAGGAAGGGTTTTTAGAGACATAAAGTTAGATTGAATAGCCTTGAATGTGCATATAATTGGAAATTTGTCAAATTATTCTTATTTATAGAGGAGTTACAACTAATTTACTTGGAAGAAAAGAGGAATGCTATGGTGCACTAAAGATATAAAGACCTAGAATCAATTTAGCTAGCAAGCGTTTATCGTGTAGCTGTTAAACTAGAGGTAATACATTGAATTGACCTTCTTGTTCCTATTTTAATTGACTATATAATATATGTACAATGGATTATTCATGAAGTGTTAATAAATTTGCATGTATATCTCCCAAGGCCTTTGAGGCTTACTATAAGCTCCTTTTGCCTCACATCAATCTCCCTTGAGAGAATGAACAAATCCCCAAAACATAGATTCAATCCTTTCACCTTGGTTAATCCAAGGTTCCCATGTTATTATGATCCCTAATGGTGGGATTCCTATTGCCCAATTCAGGGTAGTGTTAGGGTAGCTATGACTTTATTGAATAGATCCTTTGGTGCTTCTTCTACAACTTATTTAAGTAAGGTCTAGGTATCTTATGTCCATTGTATATTGGAGTGGAACATAACCTCTCCCATTGGAGACTTAATAAGTTTTTTCTTGGCCAAGAAATTGATATCCATCTATGGAAAGTATTATAAGTAATTATTTATGATGTCTTACATCTTAGATTCATTCCTAGCCTATATTAATTTCCTTGTCATCTAAAATTGGTCCCCTGATGGTAGAACTATCATTTCCTATCATTACTCTAAATTACATTTATTAAAATATAGGAATCATATGCAATTCATATGTGATAGTATCTTCCCAATAATTTTTGAGGTAATCAATGGTATTCGTATGCCTAGGCTTCAACCTCTAATCAAAAGACAAGTGGAGACCATGGGGGATGTGTGGTTCTATCAAGATTGTACTACAATAAGGATAGAAGGAATCATGGTACAGCCATATAGACTGCCTATATATATTCCTAATAAGCTTTTAGATCAAGATATTTCTTATCAAATCATCTAGGGAATGGATTGGCACTTCAAGAACAACAAGAAAACTTAGGTTTATCCCTTTTCACTAGACATTGGTAGAATTATAATCAAGGATTAGAAATAACTAGAGATCATGGTGGTATATAAGAATTATTTTGATTTCCAACTAGATGATCTTAAGGTGTAGGACCCCAATGATATATTGGGTAAACTTATTATTGATAAAAATGTCCCAAAGACTGAGTACAAACATCAACTAGGTGTGGGAGATGGTATTTACACAAAGGCAAGGAACTTTGAAGAAGTCTTGTCTAGGTTTAAAAACTATAACATCAAATTAGAACATAGTCTATTTAGGGATAATAATCCCTCAAGAGAAATATGGTAAGTACATCCCTTACATTATCTTTTGATTCTAGGACCATCTGGGACTGCACATCAAGAGCTAGTTGTTGAAAGACAATCTTCTGAGCCTCTATAGAAAGAATTAACAAAGTCATCCCATGTTGGTCAACCTGAGGATGTAAAATAAAATGGTAAAGATGTGATTTAAGAGTCCACCATAGAGCATAGACGTGGTGAAGGTCCCCAAATTCAAGCATCCCAACCAAGGCCTTCTTCTGTAATAGAGGTTATTAGGATGATTGCTTTGGAAATCAGAGAAATAGTGGAAAGTGCCCTTATTAATATAAAAACTTATTATGGTTATGACAAAGAAGTAGGCAAAGAATTAGTTCCATTGGATAGAGGAAAGAGATAGGCATAATTGGCCTTAGTTCCTCTGGCTCTAAGAAAAAGACCTAGATTAACTTTGACTCGCCATACTAGTGAAATCAACCTCTTTAGTGATGAGAATACTATTTATAAACCAAATATTACTAATTGGTTTATTTATGGGAAGTTATAAAAGATCCCATCTCTTTCTCCTTTACTAGATTTGACTTGAGTTGACATGGATGTTTAGGATAATGTCAAGCTTTTGATTCAGGATATTCTGAACAAACAAGTAGAGAGAAGCATCTAGATCCTTTGTAACAAGGAAATCAAAGGGATTAACACCCTAGGAGCCTCTAGGAGTTCAAATTTAGAGATTATTGAATAGACATAGGTAAAGGAGGTTAACCCTTAGGTTTGTTTCAATCTAGATACATCATCTCTTGAGAGAGTAGTAACCAAGAAGGATACTTTTGGTACTAAGGCATTCACCTTTCAAAAGGTTGAACCATTTATAGGTTTAACTCCTATTCTAAGTTAGGCAGTAGGGGAGCATCCTATATTTCAAGAAGATGTGGCTAGTATGGTAGTATCCTAGTCAACAATGGCCTTGGCTAGAGTTTAAGGAATGAAATAGATGATTCTCAAATTAGAGAAAGAAAAATAAGATTTGGAAGCTCTGGTCCTTTCAATTGTAAAGGATGTATTGAAAGCATTAAATAAATCTTTAATGGACGCATTTGAGGTTTTATAAAGAATCAATCTTAGATTGAGTTATTTAAACCATCAAATCAAGATGGCATAAGCCTTAATCACTCAATGGTAGAATTCTCAAGCTTAGATGGAGGAGCTCATCAAGGTACATAAGAAAAAGTAGGCATTATGCTTCAAGATTATCAAACATAGACATTTGGATATTCTTCATGGAAGTTTTGGTGGATAAACAAGATGATATAATCACCTAATGCCATGATGTCAATGAATTCATCAAGAAATACATAGGCTTGGTAACCTAGATTGAGAAGGTTCTAGGGAATCTATTAGCTAACCCTTCTCAAAACACTATTATAGGCTTGATTAGTGATGAAGAATTCAAGAAAATGGTTGGTATTCACATTTAGGGCATCATAGAAAATAAATGTCATTTAGCCAAGGATAACCAGAAGATGCTTGATATCATCATTTCTATAGAGAAGCAAATTATAGAAGCATAATGTATCAAGGAACTTGTATATTGGGTTGATAATGAATTTTACAAGTTGGTAGATCAAGAAGAAGATTGTCTAATGAATCCTATAATTGATTTTGAATTAATCAAGGAGAAATATACCAAGGTGAAATACTTCCTCAAATAGGGATAACTGAAGGACCCACCAATGAAATTCCTAAATAATATTCTTTTTGTAAAGTATACGCTAGATTGTTAGCATATACTTTTTCTTGCCAAGTTGTCATGTGACCTTCCACATTGTATCTCTATGTCAAGGAAAATTGTCCTTATCCACATGTGGATATGTTGAAAGTTAACTAGTTAATAACCTATGTTTCCTATAAATAGGTAGATGGTTACCATTTGTAAAAGAGAGATTTTTTGAGAAATTGTATACCAAGAACATTTAATAAAACTAAGGAATTCCAAAAAGATTGTTTGGATAGTTTTGTTGAATTTCCATGATACCTCTCAATTGAAAATAGTCATCTTGAATTTGAATGATTCTTCTTGTTTTAAGTTGCATTCTTTGTCATAGGGTTGTTAATTTGTGTTAAATGCTAAATTGATCATAAAGATCTTAAGTATACTTCATTTTATTTGCTCTATATTTGGATGTACTTAGGTTATTTAGATCATAATAGAAAATATTTAAATTAAATTTGGTTCTTAATTATGATTCATATTTTTCCTTTGAATTTTGCCTAATTTGTGATATAATTTGAGGTTATACTTTTTTATAACATAAGTTTTTTCAAATGTGCTCAAAATAATTGAAATTTTGTCATAATATTTCAGATGAAAACCTGCAATCACATTTCTTTCTTACTTTACCCTTCTCTTTTATTATTTTTATTAAGATTCACTCTACCTTAAAGATCATTGTTAATACTCATTTAGTTTAGCTTCTAAGTCATAAAAAACTATTGAATATCTAAAGATTTAAACCCTAGTGGCTCCCAACCACTAAATCAAATAAATAGTGTGGACATTTCTCATACTCTGCTTCTATTTAACTATAAACATCATTGATTTGTCATAAATTGTAACTCATGCCTTGTATTTTTCAAATATTAAAATTAGTAGTGTCCATAAACACTTAAGAGCACCTGCAGTACATTTTGAAGCATCAACAGATCTTCAAAGACACTAAATTAGACATTGTAGCCATAAACTCCCTAGGCATCAAGAATTGGTCCAAACTCTTCTTCACCATGGAATAACTTAAACCCATGAATAAAGAGGAGTATTTAATTACCACATTGAATAGGAGGCATGATGACTTGGTCATCATGTAGATGACTATCCTCCATTATGCTATCACTGAGCTTGAGGTACTTCATTGCATAAATGTTCTTGCTCTAAATTTTGTAGACTATAGGGTTGATACCTATTGGATCATCTAAAAAGGGAATTATAAGAAGGTAGCTTACATTTCCCTTATTTCCTTTGAAAAATAATATAATCTCCCAACTCCCCATATAAACTTATCCAAAATCAAGGAGTGGACATCAAAACATGACCTAGACGCTATCCTTAGACCCTAGTTGCACCAAGGAACCCATGTCTTTAAAGACTTTGAGGGTAAGATCCCAATAGTCCAATTTAAGGAGGGCATCAAATTTATCATGAAACTATTAAACTTAAAATTTAGAGCGCCCTCAATCACCTATGTAAGCAAAATCTAGGTCCCCTATGTGTATTTCATGGTTGAAGAGAAGCTCACCCCATTATTTGGAGACTTGATCGATGTCTTCTTAACTGGGTAGTTCACTATTATCAAAAGGAAAAGAACCAAGCAATTTCATATGATATAATACTTACTAGATGCCCTTCTTACCTCCATCAATTTCCTTGGTATTAAAAATAAGTCTCTTAAGGGTTGAACCACCATATTCCACCATTACCCCAAATTATACATCTTTAAGTATAGGAACCACATGCAATTTATCTTTTAATATGTCTACCCAGCCATAGTGATGGCTATTACAAGTTTTCCCATGCCTAAAATACATCCACTAGTCAAGAAATATGTAGAGATAATGATGGCATATGGTTCTATCTAGAATACATAGTTATCACGATTGAGGGAGTCATGTCCTCAACCTATATATTTCTTATGTATGTACCAAGCACACTTGCTAAACAAGAAATTACTTCCCAACTCATCAATGGATTTGATGGAATTTGTAAGGAAAAGAGGATGGGTCTTCTCCATCCCTTCCCTATAATTATTAGAAGGACCATGTTGAAATATTGGAAATAGGTAGAGACCATGTCCAAACATAGGGACTCATTTGGGTTTTATCTTGATGAACTCAAAATGTGGGACCCCAAGAACATAGTAAGTGATAATTTGAAAGAGAAGAAGCTACCTAAACTTGAGTATATGCATTAGATCAATGTAAACAACTATGAGGAAGTGTTGACTAAGATCAAAGGGAATAACATCAAACTTAAGCATAAATTGACAAAATATGATAAGCTAGTAAGAGAGGCATGGCAGATGCATCCCTTCCAATATCACTTGTTGCTTAGACCATCTGGGGCATCCCAAGAATAACCTCAAATGGAGAAACCATAACCTTAAGGGTCAATTTTGCAAAGATAAGATGAATAAGGCTATGGTAAGGAGAAGCTAGAAGAAAGACCTAGAGAGGGACCCTCATCCTCATCCTTGCCACCAAGGACACTTTCCCCAATTGAATAAACACACACACACACATACACACATATGATTGCCTTAGAAGCAAATGAGACACTGGATTGTGACCTATAGGAACTTTTAGAGGAATATGGTGTAGATGAATAAGGGGAATAGATTTAAGAGACTCAAATCCAAGCATAGGAACCTAGAGAAAATAAGGGAAAAGAGATTACTCATGCCATAGTATAATTTGTCCTTAAGGAGCAGAGAAAAGAAGAAATGGTAGTGGTACCTATTGGGCCTAAAATATCAAGGTTTATTCTCACGCATCTTACTAGTGAGATCAACCTATTCAGTGATGAATTCCCCATTCATGGACTAACCATCCTTGACTAGTTTTTTTATGGGAAATTACAAAAGATCCCTTATCTGTCACATTAATAAAACATAACAAAAGCTACCAACATTGAAGTACATAATGAAATTAAGCTATGAATTAAGGCTATAATGAAAGAAGAGGAATAAATAAGAATTGTGGTCACTCTAGGACCAAAGAGAAAGAAAATGCATGCTCTAGGAACATTGAGTAACACAAGTGTATATGTTTTAGAGCCTATAAATCTCATAGGATCATCCACCACCATGTAGTTTAATCCAAAGATGGTTGGATTGGAAAGGGTCACCAGTAGGAAAGCCATAGTGGGAGATGAGGAGTTCACCTTCCTAAAGGTTGAGACCTTTATAGGTCTAACCTTGGTAGGAGGATAGTAACTTGGAAAATATCCTATCCATGAGGAGGATGTTGAGAGCCTAATTGAGGCTCAATTAGCTCAAGCTAAGGCTAGGATCTAGGGGATGAAATAAAGAATCCAAATTTTGGAAAGAGAAAAGGAAAACCTAGAAACACATGACATTTTGTTAGTACTTGATGCCATGGTGGATATATTTGAGGCCTCATTCTTTGATATGTTTAGCTAAGGTAGGATGCCCTAAGCTAACAAGGTGAAGTAGCTATGGGGTTAATAATATAATGGGTAAAAGAAGAGACCCTAATAAGGGATCTCATTAAAATTTTGATTAGGAACAATATTTTTAAGCTCAAAACTATTATCTTAGCTCATTTAAACACCATATTATAGATAATAGTAGACAAGGTCCAAGGTCTAAGTGTTTAGATAAATAATTTGAATAAGCTTTTGACAGATGATAAAGGATTGACCATTAGAATTGAGCAGCTCCTAAGAACTACATTGGTAAATCCTACCAAGACCACTGCCCTTAGAATCCTTGATGAAGTTGAATAAAAACACATGGGAAATTTGGTAAAGTGTTCAGTTAGGAACAAGAGCCAAGGATAGTTTGGTAATGACAACAAATGAATCTTGGACATGATATTCACAATTGAGGAGAAAATTAAAGAGGAAAGGACATAAAGGAAGCTATGGCCTGGAATGATAGAGACTTGGATGACTTAGATGATCAATAAGAAGCCTACCTCATGATTCTAATTGTGGACCTGAAACTCATCAAAGACAAACATCATAAAGTAATTGATATTTTTCAAAATCAACAATGGGACCCTTCAGCAATGGGCCCACCTAGTAGATAATATTCCTTGTTTAAAATACATTGTAATATTTAAAATAGGAATTTTTTTAATAAGGAATATGCTAGTCTATTAGCATATTTCCCCTAGGTCAGTCTAATTGTGAAAGACAAGTGTATTCTAGAACTTTATAAGAAAGCACAAATGTCCTTATCTCTTGTACACCTATATATTGTAACTGATTGGTGTACAACCTTATCTTTTTATAAAAGGTGTGTATCACCATATTATAAGGAGAGATAATTATGATCAAATTTTTTATACTTGGAGAAATTAATATAATCAAGGAGTTCTGTAAAGATTATCCATATTTGATACGTCAATTGCTAACATAGCTTTTCTCTCAATTACTAGTTTTATGTCTTTAATTTGACTATCATATTTGAATTTTGGGTTGCATTTTATAATTACATGGTTTCTAATTCATGCCTATGCTACATTAGTTTAAGGATCTTAGATTTGCTTTACTTATTTTTTATTTGTATTTATATGTGCTAATTATATTTAATTATAGTAGTAAATACTTAAAAGTAAAACTGGTTCTTACTTATGATTCTTTACATTATCTTTGAAAGTTTGCTTGGTATATAGTGAAATCAACATTTAGGCTATTTTACATTATATATTAGTTTGAATGCATACTCAATTGAAATTGATGCTTTGTCATGATATTTGATACCAAGATAAGTAATCACTCACTTTTTTTTTTGCTTTACCCTTCTCTTTGCTCCTTTTTTTACACCATATCATTGTAGCTTAAATTTCATTGTCAATACCCATCCAGGTTAATTTTTAGCTTATGTTTGGATCATAATTCACTGAGTTAACATAGATCCTCTATAATTCATAAGGAATAGATCAAGATGGCTCCCAACCATCACCTATAATAAATTTTGTGGAACATTTATACATATTTATGCCACTATTTCACCATAGGTGACATCAAGTTACCACAACCTGCTACTCATGCTATGAAATCTTGGAAATCTAAAATGAGAATTATTCTTTGAACACTAAGAACCTCTATGGTGAATTTATAGATATCAATAGATTCAAAGATAAGAAACTTTCATTAAGTTTGGGAACTCCTGGTATGTGAGGATTGAGTTGCCTATTGATGTTGATTACTTATTCAAAAGCTAAAGCTAGAGTATTAGTATTAGTAACTAATGAGCTTAGAATATGGCTCATTATTGACATGTTATTTACCTCAATTCATCTCTCTAAGGATATTATCTTATGCAAATCATAGATTGTTAGATAGCTATTACATAAAAAGTAGATATGTGTCTTGTTTATATTAAACCAAAGACTAAACCTTTACTTTGTCATTAATTCCTAATACATAACATGTTTTAGTATTTTTGCTGTGAATAATGGTCAAAAAGAAGACACAGGTGATATATAGTGAAAGTTCAATTTTGGTCTCTATCTAGCAGAACGACGTACTCCACAGGCTTGTTTCTACAGACTCTACAGGCTTATTTCTATGGACTCTATAGGCTTGTTTATATGGACTCTATAGGCTTATTTCTATGGACTCCATAGGCTCTTTCCTATCGATTCTATGAGGTCAATTTCATGGATTTTGTAAAGATAAAGCTACAAATGGGGAAGCTAGTGGTAAGATAAGATGAGAGAGAATCATTCCAGTTGGAGTTAAATGAGGAAAATACCTACCTACTATTTTGTAGGATTTGATTTTGATAAACTTGTATATATTTGGATCTTAGGACTATTATAGGGTAGTATATCTATTTCATCAAAAAAATTAGATCTCTTAGAAATCCAATCTCCTATCTTTGGATGAGTGGATCGACCAAGAATTCCTATTTATTTGCATCCTATTTTGAGTTGGTTGTATTAGTATAAAAGGTAAGACTTTTGTCATTAAAGATATTATAGAATAGAGGAAAGATTCATACAAGCATATTATAGGTTTTAGCTAGATTGTAATCATTTCAATTTTATGAATTATCACTTTAGTTACCAACATTAATTAATCTTTATTCTTGAGTCTGAGAGGAGTAAGGTCCCACTCTCCTTGGAACCATGAATTATGTACGGTACTTATGTTATGTTCTATTAACACTTTGTCATAACTAATTAGAATCTTGTTAATGTTTGCATTTATTCACAAAAACATTAAAACTAATTCATAGTTTAAAAAGCATTTCCTTATTCCAAAGTCATTTCCTTTTTAAGAAAAGTGTGTTTTATTTTACAGCAAATGTGTGAAGCAAATTTCTTTTTTATGTTAGGAGTGTGATTTTAATTACCACACAAGCATAAATAGGAGTGTGATTTTACTTTCAAGTAAAAGAGTGGATTTATTTGATTAAATAGTTACATCTTTTCCTTTAAAAAAAATAATGAATCAAGTAGTTTAGGACACATTTCTTTCATTAGTCAGAGTTAGAATAGGACCATTAAACACCCCCATAATCAGACTTCTAGATCTATCATCCTACATCTTACAGTAGATAGCTTTGGACACTAGCCTTGTTTGATAATAAATCAATTGAACATTGATTAAATGAAGAGTTAAATGACACTCATCATTTTTGGCATCATTATCAGGGACACAAGGTGTTACTAAAGTAATAATTATTGGTCTAGTGTAAAATAAAAATTGTAAAAAAAAACCATAAAAGTTCAATAAATTGATGTACCATCCTAGAGACTCTAAAGGATGATTCATCCCAAAATTTCCACCAAGAACACAAGTTGAAATTCCTTCAACTTCTCTGAGTATTGAACTAGAAGTTACAAGTGAAATCTATCTGCAAGAATCTTCAAAAACTTAGATAGAAACCAGGCCATTGCCACAAGCAAGCCCCATAAGAAAAATTCCTCAAGATCAATCTCTTGCAGGAAGACATTATTTAGAAATTTACAAGGACTTAGAAGAAGCATTTCAAAAATCTATAGCTAAAGAAAATTTTGAGAGCTTTGAACAACCCATAACTGGTACCATAAATACTCAGTGGAAAGATCATCTTAGGTTTGAAATATCATTGGAAGAAGAAAATATGGCTCTCCAACAAAATCAACAACTTGCAAAACCAAGGAATTTTTTCTTTCCTATTGTTGTAGATCCAAATGATCAAACCCCCATGAAAAATATTTCACCAGATAATCTACCAAATTTTTGGGGAAGATATACAGAATATCCTGATCAATTCCTATTTGAATTTAAGGTGTTATGTCAAAATTATGATTACACAATAGATAGCCATAAATTAAAACTATTTCCCTCTACAATTAAAGATGTAGCTATTATATGGTTCATGGGTTTACCTAGTGATTGTATTAGAACATGGGATGACATGGAGACATAATTCTTGAACAAGTACCAAGATTACTATCAAATATGAGAAAGAAAAGAGGATTTCTTCAAAATCAAATAGAATGAGGATGAATATTTAGAGGATTTTTTGGATAGATTCATGTTCACACATAAAATAATAAATTATCCACTCACTGAAGATGTTTAGAAATTGGTTTTATTAAAAGGGTTGGATGAAGATACTAGAGATGCCTTAAATCTAATGGGAGGTGGAGATATAAATAAGTTGTCTTTCGATTAGATTTTTGCACTTTGTACCAACTACTCTCGAACAAAACCTATAATTAGGATAGGAAGGTTTGGGAAATCTAATGAAGTGGGTAAGCTAATGGAAAAATTTACCAATCTAAAGATGGATATTCTAGTTACTCTAAACAATACTTTAGATGGCCTTCAAGATAAAGTAAATGCAATAAAACCCTTAACAAATTACTATCCTAAGTGTAGACAAAAACATGCCCTTAGAGACTACCCCTAGATAAAACTAATGTTTCATCATGTGAGATCTATGATATAATAGATCATGATATCCAACATTACACCCTTCTACCTATTTTTAAAAATCAAATGAAAACACAAGTCTAGTCCACTGAAGAAGTCAATTATATCTAGAGACAAAACTTTGCCCCACAAAACTAGGCTCAAATATAGTTTAATGCAAGAAACCTAGTTAATCCATGGATGGCACCATGGAATGTTTCAGTTCCCTCACCTTTTTGGAATTAACACCAAATTCCATCAATCCAAAATCCATGGGTAGGACAAGATTGGATGCCAACATCGTCATGGATGGTGCCATAACCACAACAACAATGGGTACCATAGCACTAATGGATTTCATAGCAATATCAATATTGGAATCCATAATAGAACCCATAGTAACAATTCACCCAACCAAAAATAACACTTCAACAATAAACTATTATGCCATCCCTAGTTATTCAGTAACAAGGACAAATCAATCAACCCTTAATGCCTATGAAACCAATAGTAAATCCAAAAAATAAACAACCAACACCTATTTATGTTAATGAATAGGAAGAGACAATGAATTTTGGAGCTATTGATTGTTTGGATATACATTTAAGATAAAGGAAAACTATACAAAAACCTCTAGTTCTCTTTCTTGAGATACCTGATGAAAAATAAAAAATAGAATCATACCAATTAAACACTAGAGAAGCCAAAATCAAAATGAGATGTGAAGCAAACAAAGAAAACACTAATACACCAATATTTTATTTTCTTGAAATATTAAGAGAAATTGATATTAAACCAAAATCAAACTTGGTCCATGAGTTGTAAAAGATCAATATTGAGGTACCCCTAATACAAGCTATTAGGGATATACCTGAATTGAACGAGATCATCAAAAACCTTTGTATCAAGACACCTAGGAGGAAATAAAAATATCTAGGAACCATTCATGTTGATGTAAAATTTGATGATTTATTAGTAGGAAAACTATTAGTTCCAAAATATGCAAATCTAGGAAGCCTAGTTATCACAATCATAATTGGAGTTAAAGAAATTCCTAATGTCTTAGTAGATTTAGGAGTAACAATTAATTTTATGACAACTGATACTCTCCATACATTATCTCTTATGAGAATGCAACATACAACTACCATTATTCAAATGGAAAACTAATCTATAACTAAACTAGAAGGGATTATAGAAAAGGTTGAAGTGCTAATAGAGTCTTTGGAATATCCATTAGATTTCATGTCTTGCAACAGAAAACAAAGAATCTAAGATATCCCATAATCCTAAGTATACCATGGTTGACTTATATAGTAGCATTAATTTATTGTTGGCCAGGAGACATGACCATTTCTAATGGGTTAAAATCCAAATGCATCTCTTTGTATACTCGTACAAAACCATCAACAAATCACATACAAGAACTTTGGGTGGATGAATTAGACAACACATCAAAAAAAAATTCCTCCTTAGCTATGATCATAGATAAAAAACACTTGGAAGAATTGAATGGAGATATATACCTAGAATCTATGGACTCTGCTAGTCTGAAAGCTATAGACTCTACTAGTCTGAAAGCTATGAACTCCTCTAGTCTGGAATCTATGGATTTTTCCAATCTACAAACTACAAACTACCTTAGTTTAAGATTCTTGGGTCAAATATAATATTATGAAAAATCCAATTCTACTTATTCTATTGTTTCCTCACTATATGATCATGGATTGATTTATGAAAGTGTGTGTAAATTGGTAGAACAATAGCAAACTCATTTCTTAGATGCATTCCATTGTTATTTAATAAGACTTAGAAAAGAGTTTGTTAATAATGTAACCATATTTCATAAGATACTTCCTCATCCATGTCCTTTAAACTCATTGATTAGTGAATTCAAGAAAATAGAATCCAACTATCCAGGCACAAAACCAATCATGGTATTACCTAGAAAGATTTTGAATATCAATAGCTGGTTAACAAATGAAGATGAAGATTAACTTTTTGAAGTACTAGAAATACATACGAAGGATTTTGATTGGGATTATACCAACATGAAGGGAGTTCACGCTTGCATATGCACTCATCACATTTACAATAAATTTGTCAAATCAGTCAAACAACCACAAAGAAGAATAAACCCAACATTAAAGAAAATAGTCAAAATAGAGATTTAAAAATTTCTAGAAGTTGGGTTTATTTACCCCATCTGAGATAGCCAATGGGTTTCACCCCTGGTAATTATTCCCAATAAAAATGGAAAATTAAGGGTATGTGTAGATTATAGAAAATTGAATAAAGCAACACTAAGAGATTATTTCCCTCTACATTTCATTGATCAAGTTCTTAACAACTTGGCAAGAAAGAGATATTTTTCTTTTTTGGATGGGTTTAGTGGGTATAAACAAATGATGGTGGTAGTTAAAGATCAAAATAAATTCATATTTACCTACCTTTAGGGAACTTTTGCTTATTACGTACTCTAATTTGGACTTTGTAATGCTCCAATAACCTTCCAAAGAGCAGTTTTGGCAATATTCTCTGACCTTATAAATGATTGTGTTGAAGTATATATGGATGATTTCACCATTTATGGTAAAACTTATGAAGATCTTACCATCTTGGAAAAGGTATTGTTTAGATGTGAAGAACATCAGTTATCTTTGAGCTATGAGAAATGTTTGTTGATGATGGATGAAGGAATAGTGTTGGGACACAATATTTCTATAAAAGACATTTAAGTAAATCCAAAGAAGGTTGAAATAATCTCCAATTTTCCCATTCCACAAACACAAACTAAAATTAAGAGTTTTTTGGGACATGCTAGTTACTACAGATGTTTTATAGATAATTTTAGCCAAATAGTTGCCCCTATCTTTACCTTGCTTACAAAAGACAATATATTTGAATGGAGTGATAGTTGTTAGTAGGCCTTTGAGACCATCAAAGCTAAATTCATTACTTCTCTAGTATTAAGAGGACCAGATTGGACTCAACCATTTCATATATACATAGATACTTCCAATACATTTATTAGAGCAAGCCTTGGATAAACAGATGAAGAGGATAACATGTATTCTTATATATTATATTAGCAAAAATATGACACATACTAAAAGAAAATACGCCACAACTTAAAAGGAATTTATAGATGTAGTCTATCCAATTAACAAATTTAGACACTATAAAACAAGCTACAAGGTATTTATCTTTATAGACCATTCAACTATTAGATACCTTACCAATAGAACAATTGTGGGAGGTAAGATTATTATATGGTTGTTGCTCTTATAAGAATTTGATGTTACTATTATAGATAAACTATAGAAGTATAATGTGGTTGCTAATTTTTTTATCAAGAATGAACACTATAAGTGAAGAAGAACCAGTATAAGATGACTTTCTAGACAAACAACTATTTTCTATTTCATCAAAATCTCTGTGGTTTGGTGATATAGCTAATTACCTCACCATAGAGAAGTTTCCTCTAAAATTTTCACAAAAATAAAAGAAACATTTAATCAAATAAAGTTATTCTTTTAAATGGATTAATAGAATGCTATTTAAACTTGGACCTAACCATGTGTTTCATAGGTGTGTGAAAAATGTTGAAGCATATGATATCATCAAAGCTTGTCACGATGAAATAGGAGGAGATCATTACTCATCTCAAAGAACCATACATAAAATTCTAGGAGCAAGATACCATTGGCCTCACCTCTAGCAGTAAGTAAAAAGATATGTCAGACATTGTGATGCTTGTCAAAGAATTGGAAAACCTACTCTTTCAATAGAGATTCCTTTACACCCTCATCCTCAATTGGTTTTAGAACCATTTGATAAATGTGGAATTGATTTTATAGGTCTTTTGGATCCTCCTTCAAAAGGAAAAGAATATCTCTTAGTATATAGAGACTATGTGGCCAAGTGGGTAGAAGTGGAAGTATTAACTCATGTAATAGAAGAGATGGTAGTTGATTTCTTATATTTCAAAATCATGCAAAGATTTGGTACTCCAAGGGAAATAGTCTCAGATCAAGGACCATAGTTCATGTCAAACATGATAAAGCACTTCATGCAATTATATCAAACTCAACATAGAAAAACATCTCCATACCATCCACAGGCTAATGGGCAAGTTGAAGTTATCAACAAAGAATTGGAAACCATTTTAACCAAGGTTTTTAATTCCATTAGAAAGGATTGGGTAGATAATGTACTAAAAGCTATTTGGGCCTATAATACTACTTGGAAAATAACAACTAGATTTTCACCTTATGAATTGGTTTATGGTAAGAAGCCCTTATTCTCTATTAAATTTGAATTACAAACTTTGAAAATAGTTGTAGAAGTAGGAATTGAATTAGAAGAAATATAGAAAGAAAGACTCTTATAGCTTAATCAAATTGATGAGATGAGGATGGAAGCACTACAAAGAATTGAATTGGTACAACATCAAAGAAAATTTTGGCATGATTCACAAATCTGGCAATAAAAGTTTCAAAAAGGGGATTGGGCACTATTATTTGATTCTAAATTTCAATAGTTTAAAGGAAAACTACAAATGAGGTGGTTGGGACCTTATCAGATTATGGAGGTCTTTGAAAATGGTTATGTGAAGCTAATACCTATTGATGATAGTAGAAGAGCTCTGTTAGTCAATGGACATAGATTGAAGCTTTCTCAAAAACCTCTTAATAAAGAAAAATTTGTTCAAAAGGCAAAAGATCAAGTAGCCTTTCTAGAGGACTCTGCTTCTTCTAGAGAACCTGATCCTTGATGATCCAGTATTCAATATTAGAAAAAATCTCAATAGTGAAAATCCTTCTAGGGACACTATTGACAATGCATGCCCAAAAAACTAGCTTGCTAGTTGGCTATGCATTACAAAAGGGCTTTTGATAGAAAACCAACAATGGTTGGCTAAATGGAAAAATTTATAAAAAAAAAAGAAAGAAGAATCTCATCATGTCACTACGATTGACTTCCCCATGCAATTAAATTTATTCTTTCAACACCTATTGAATAATCCATGTAAACTTTTTTGTGAAGGACAAATGGCAAGAAAAGGATAAATCTAAGGTCAAAAGTAAGTGAGACATATATTATATTTATCTATGTTTAGCTAACTAATTATATTTGATTTAATTAAGACTTATTCTATAGAGATGACCCAAATTTGAGCCTTCCAAAATGGAATGACATGACACATACCATAATGAAGAAGCATGCAAACAAGCTGCCAAAGGTGTATGGATAAATGTGTAGCTTTGGTACAATCAATTAAATCATTAATAATTATAATGATGGGAAGTCACAAAATGGGTTTTAAATGAAGTGATAAATCATTGTCATTGTGAAAGTGTCGTGTCATCATTTCATTCAATTTCTAATAATTTGAAAAAATGGCTAGCACACTCCATAGAAACATTCGGCACTAAACTATATCAAATAATTATATCAAACTATGAACTCATGCAGCTGTGGAGTTTCATACAAACCATTTCATTGCTACCAATTTCAATAGAAGTTGGTCTATAGATCCTTAGTGATGATTGCCTATAGATTTCAATAGAAGTTGGTCTAAACCATAATATAAGTTAAAGGAATAGACTTGTCTATAAATCCAAATGAAAATGGGATAGAAAATGAGATTAGATCTATATAATGTAGCAAAGTTTCACAAATACAAAGCTTCTGTGGTAGTGTTTAGAGCAAATTGTTGGCTACCTTTCATTAAAAAGTTCTAGAGTTTCAATGAAATAATGGTAACAGAATTCATCACTAATCTCACCCCTAGATTTTTAGTTGTTAAAGGTATTGTTATTCCTATTTCAACTCAAATTATAAGTCAAATCATACAAGTTCTATAAGAGGGAATGAGAGCTACAATCATAATTCCATTTAGTGATTTAATTATTTAGTTTAATGGTAATGAGTATATTGGGACTTCGTGTCTAATATATTCCAAGGGAAAATCAAAAGAGATTAGTATAAATTCACTTCTTAAACCTTGGAAATATGTAGCCAAGTGGGTACTCAAATATATCATTTGTGATGGGTAACACAATCTTTTAGCAGGAGACACCATGAAAATGTTAATACACCTTAAGTAGGGGAGACAAAACCCTCATTACAAGATTAACCTCCCATCCTTATTATATCATGCACTTCAAATTATGAATATAACTCCTAATGCTGCTCTTAGCCATCATGGCCTTATTCACCTAATTATCCAACATCACTTCCTTCAACAAGGACAAGAGGTTTGGGAGGAATTTTAACATAATGTAACACAACAAATTCCAATTTGCCTACACAAGAAACCCCAATTTTACCACATGAACATTCATCTCCACCTACTACATCAATTGAGAAAATAACTCCATAAAAGAAATCATAAACTATACTCTCAACATAGATCCCTTCTTCTTCTTAGAAAAGAATCACAAAGTCTTAAATCTTTGTATTTTCAAGGTTCTCACAAGAATCTCAAAAATATATAGTGCAACCAATTCCCTTGTCAAAAAGAAGAAAATTGAAATGAAAGGTTGCTATAGAACTTGAGAAGACCAAGGGTTTGATGGTTGAAAAGGAAAGATAACTGAGTGTAGCTCAAAGAGTGACCAATAGAAGGAGAAGGCTAATTCTAATAGATGAATATGAATAAGAGGCTGTAGACATTCTAGATAGTCTTCAAATGGTATCTCATTCTCCTATACATCAACATATCCTTATAATTGTAGATGTTGAAGAAATTCCTTTTGAAAGGAACACTCCAATCCTAATGGAGGAGCCAATTCTAGAAGAAGAGCCAATCATGGTAGAGGAATCAAGTATGATGAGATAACCACATGTTTTAATTAAAACTACAATGAATAAAGAAAAAACTATATGCACAAATGAGAAAGGAGAGTCATCTAATCTAAGTGATCTTGTTATGTAGTTAAATTTTAATCTTTCTCAAGCTCAAGCTCTAGAGTAATAATAAACAACTGACATTGCTGACTTGATCAATCAATTATAGAATAAGGATCATTTCAACTCATTATTGGTGTAGAAATTGGACACAACATATTCCAATCATGCAACAAAAGTTCATAGATTAGAGGAAACAAGAAAGGAAAATGAAAGTGAACAAATGGACCTCTAGATATATGTATAAAATCTGAAGAAGGAAAATAGGAGATTGCAGATTTTGGTAAACTCTTCCAAAGCACCTTCTAATGTTGCACATTCTCCTCCTAAGGTATTTGTTGATAGAAGTTGTCAAACAAGTTGTCCAGGTATTCCTACCTTGTAAATTCTAAATCTAATTGAAGAATAATATTCCATACTTAGATAGAAAACCAAATTTGTAACTTCTTTGAAAAAAATATTAGAAAATGAAAAGAAATAATTAGAAGCTAAGGTCCAAGATTTAAAATAAAATTTGTAGGATGCATGAAAATTAGGGGAATCTCTTTTTTCATGTAAGAATCCTTATCCTACATATATTTTGTTTTTATTTGAATAATTTTATAGATGGTAGATTTTGAGGATCTCTTTTCATCTTTCTTATAGGATTTCATAGCCAACAACATTTTTGGAAATTTTCTATAGTCCTAAACCTAATCAGAAGGATTTGCTTTGTGATTTTTATTTGCATGATTTGATCATAGGAGACCATGAGCATAATAAGTTATTGATAAACCTTCATTTAGGATAAGTTAAACTAATGGCATTGCATTCTACATTCAAATATTAACTAACATAGAAAAGTAGATTTGAGGAGTATACAAATCATGCTAAGACTATAAGATTGTGTATCAGACCAACCTTTCCTATCCCCAGATTGATCAAATAGAATTTTAACTATGCTTGTTTAAGTGATGAAGTTAAAATACATTATTTACAATGTTTATATGATTGTGTTGTTTTTTTTGAATTACTTTCAAGACAGAGTTTTGATTCAGTGGTGACTTCAAGTGTGTAAAGGTGGAACCAAGTTTTAATGCCTCTTAAAAGATGAGAGGTCATGTCTCCAAATAACTTAAGATGGAGTATGAGGAGAGCTTCCTCAATTTTGGAAATCTTAATAGAGGTAATAAACTCTAGGGGAGAAAAGAAATGGATTAGCATGAGATATAAACCTCTTTTGTCGATCATACCTATTCCAAGATGGTAGATTTGGGCTACACAATCAGAGGAGCAATTCAATTTATGGAAACAAATGATTCAAGAGCATTAAGGACTTACAATAAATTTATACAAGCATATAATAGATGAATTTGATGACTATAATTTGAGTTAGAGTGTGGAAAGTAGATGTTAGAGCTATGAATGTTAATGAATGTTTGCAATAGGACTTGTAAAAGGTAAAGCCTGGGGGAGATGATGAGCTTAGATTATGGCTCATTATTGACATGTTATTTCCCTCAATTCATCTCTCTAAGGATATTATCTTATGTAAATCATAGATTATTAGATAACTATTACATGGAAAGTAGATATTTATCTTCTTTATATTGAACCAAAGACTAAACATTTACTTTGTCATCAATGTCTAATACATAACCTGTTTTAGTGATTTTTATTGTGAATAATTCTCAGGAAGAAGACACATGCGATGTATAGTGAAAGTTTAATTTTGGTCTCCATCTAGAAGAACTATGAACTCCATAGGCTTATTTTTATGGACTCTACAAGCTTATTTCTATGGACTCTATAGGATTATTTCTACAAACATCATAGGCTTGTTTCTATGGACTTTATAGGCTTATTTCTATGAACTCTGTAGGCTTGTTTCTATGGACTTCATAGGCTCATTCGTATGGACTCTACAAGGTCAATTCCATGGATTCTATAAAGATAAAGCTACAAATAGGGAAGCTTGTGGCCAGAAAAGATGACAACAAATCATTCCAGCTAGAGTCAAATCAGGAAAATACCCACCTGCTATTTTGTAGGATTTTTTTTTGCAAAACATGTATATATTTAGATCTTAGGACTATTATAGGATAGTATATCTATTTCATTATAATAATTAGATCTCATAGAAATCTAATCTCCTATCTTTGGATGAGTTTATCGACCAAGGAATCTTATTTCTTTGCATCTTATTTTGAGTTGATTGTATTAGTATAAAAGTTAAGACTTTTGTCATTAAAGATATTAGAGAATAGAGTAAAGATTTGTAAAAGCATATTACAGGTTTTAGCTAGATTGTAATCATTTCAATTTTATGAATTATCACTTCAATTTCTAGCATTGATTAATCTTTGTTCCTGAGTTTGAGAGGAGTAAGGGCCCACTCTCCTTGGAACAGGAATTATGTATGGTACTTATGTTACATTATATTAACTATTTTTTATAACGAATTAGAATCTTGTTAATGTTTGCATTTATTCATAAAAATATCAAAATAAATTCACAATTTAAAAGGCATTTCCTTATTCCAAAGTCATTTCCTTTCTAAGCGAAGTGTGTTTTATTTTACAACAAATGTGTGAAGCAAATATCCTTTTTAAGTTAGGAGTGTGATTTTAATTTCCACACAAGCATAAATAGGAGTGTGATTTTACTTTCAAGCAAAGGAGTGGATTTATTTGATTAAATAGTTACATCTTTTTCTTTTCAAAAAAAGAGTGAATCAAGTAGTTGAGGACTCATTTCTCTCATTGGTTAGAGTTATAATAGGACCATTAAACACCCCCACAAGTAGACTTCTAAATCTACCATCCTACACCTTACTGTAGATAGATTTGGACACTATCCCTGGTTGATAAGATATCAATTGAGCATTGATTTAATGAAGAGTTAAATAACACTTGTCGGTAACTCTTTACAAAAATATGGAAGTGATTACATCTAAGACATTGTTATAAATTTCTAGTGCCAAAGCCTATTATGGCTTATATATAGCATTGAATTGGGTTTACATCTTATGAAAACTCATGTTTATATCATAAATTGTCTCATTAGTATCTCTCTTCATACTAGTGAAGTGTTGATACACAAGACTTGAGATGGGAACCTACCTAGATTGAGCAAGAAATGTGGTTTGTCATGAATTCCTTGAAGTAATCAAATTCTATAGTAAGATTAGAAATCAATCATAAGTAACATCCCACAATGTAAATTGGGAAAGTCTACATGAAACATATTCATCTATTAAATTCATTAGTCTTAAGGTATCCTTGAAATACTTGATATGCTCTTCAAATATTATTAATCTCGAAGGGGACAAATAAGGTAGGTAATTCTCAAAGTTCCTTGACAAATAATATATGTCTCTTAAAATGATAATAATAAACCTAACAAACCAAGGGTGAACCATAAGTTTATTATTGGGTTGATAAACTCTTATTAGGGAAGGTATTCTAGACTGAGGTATTATGGGAACACTTAATGTAGATCTATGCCTTTGATGGGTCAAAAAGGGTGAGACTAAAAAACTAATTGGGGCCTTAAACCTAGTTATTATTATTATTGTCTCTAGTGTAACTCAAATGTATTGGATGACCTCTTTTAGGGATAGATAGGCAAATTAGCCTCCTTCTAGAGATATAAATAGAATGGTGATGTGGGTTTTATGCACACATAATTATTAAACAAGGTATCCCATAACATTTTTGGATCTTTATGGAGGTAAAATACACTATAAGGCATGAGTTTCAAGTATGGGTTAAATAACCAAGTGGTAGAATAGTCATCTAAGCATGTGAGTTATTAACTAATTATGTAGGGGTGAGTGAAACCTAAAATAAGACCCAAATCCTATTTGGTTAGGATGGTTGATAGTTGAAGCTATGGCTGGTAGACCTCAAATAAAAAGAGGGAAAGATAGGTAAGGTAGAAAATAGATTCATGATTAAAGAATTCCTTTTCTTCAAAAAAATTTCAAAGAAGATAAGGGCATGAAATTGATGCTTACAGTTAGCTGTTATTACATAGTAACCCACAAAAATAGTGAGGAGTCTAAGGAAAAAGAACATAGTTAACTCTTAGATTATGGATAAAGGTTTCTATCACCATAAATTTTGTTTAAAAACCAAAGTGAGATTTTTTTACCTAGATGCTAAGAGTAACAATTTATTTTTTTTCAAAAACCAAGAGGTTGAATCAAAAAGACCCTTATGAACAATCCAAAACCACTCAATATCCCTACTTGATCATTATATATGTCAATTCAAAATAATAGTTGTTAGTTATAATTTAAACAAAATTCAATAATCAAGTAAATATTAAACTTCAAATTTGATATTACATATAATGAAATACTAAGTTATAAGCTTGAAATAATTAATTAAAAATCAAATAATATGAATCTAGAGAAGAAATTCATATTATATAATAGCATTATAATCCAAATATCTCTTCCTATATTGATAAAAATTCCAACACCCCATTGAAATGACAAAATTAAAAGTATATATAGACTTGGATAAGGGGTCACCTCATCCTCTAAATCATGCACAAAGTGATAATTGCATGTTAATGACTAGAATAAAAGTTCTACTTTAATGCAGGTTCCATGTACAATTATATATGGAAAAAACTATATCTTCATAACAAGATACATACTTAAAAAATTATTCAAAGCATGTAGGTTACAATATTATATAGTTAAATCTTACGTAAAACAAAAATACATATAATATTAACTTAGGAGACTAAGGTTTACTCATCATCATGGCTTGCATGTTAAAGGAAGTAGTGCTTGAAGTTGTCAATTGAGATAGAGTGGTGGGTAGAGTTGAACTTGAAGTTCCTATTATGTCCTACATCTTCACCATTTTATCCTAATAACACTTGTATGTCAAATCATACTAAGTCTTAATTATGTCCATGTTTATAAGGGATGGCCTATGTACCCTAGAGACTTATGTCAATAAGTATCTGTGCTCTACCTTTGTAGTTATTAAATCTACTTGAAATATCTCTAATTCAGTCACTTTCTTTTTAGCAAAGTTAATTTACTGCTCAATCTCTTGCAATGTACATCTTTAAAGACCCTATTTAAAAAATTTAGTTTCATGATCAAATAGATTATCAAAATTATCCATATCCATCAGCTTTGTTTAAGTGTCTCTTACTTGAAACAACTTTAAATCTTATAAAATTTGTATAACCTACTTCTCATGCTCAATTAAATTTGGAATCAAATCTTGCACACTAGATACTCATTGTCTATCCTCTTGGGTTATAATAACTACCAAATTAATGGAATTAGTTGTCTTGATAGGATTCATTAAATATAGATGGATGAAGGCCTTATTGGTAGTGTAGGTTATGAGAAAATTTAACTTATCCTTTCTATCTTCAAAGAATTAAATAATTTAGATATCTCAATCAAATGAGGACATGCCTAAATTTTCATTATATTGATGGTGTCTAGAATGTTGTATATCCTAAGTGATAGATTCTAGATATCATCCTCTATTTATTAGCGAAAAAAAATAGTTTTTAATTGTTATAGTAATTGACTCAACTCTTATTGAAGATTTTACCTAACTTACTCAATCCTTCTATGGAGTTCTATAAAGGCTTCGATGTTTGTTCCTAAGTAAGATATAAATTATTCATTATAAATAACCTCCCCATTTATCATATTTTTCCTCTTAGACATGGAAAGGTGTCATGTCCCCTTTTCAGTTGACATGTTCGAAGTTCATGGTTAGCCTATTATGCGACCCTCGTAGGCTAATAGGATGGTTAGAGGGTCTTTATGGAGATGGGCGTGGCTTCGTTTAGCAGAAATTTTCTAGTTGGCTTTCGTTTGGGCTCGATTGGACATGTATTGAGGGAGATATTAATATTTGATTTATTTAATCAAATATTAATTATTTGGTCTAATTTTAAATTAGAAACCCTAATTCTAATTTAAGAAAACCCTAATTAGGGCAAGCATATCTTTTGAGAGTATAAGGGTTTCTCATGGAGGCCATTGGGAATAAGCCATTGATTATTGATTATTGATTTTGAAGAATTCTTCTGTGAAGACTGAGCTAAGGGTTCCAAGATTCCATTTGCATTGGAGAACGTCAACTCTTTAGTGTGTGCAATTCAGAGGTTGTGAAATATCAGCTGATCTATTGCCAATTTGAGAGATAACTTCATACAGAGGTTATCACAGTATTTCAGGTCTTTTGAGAGATAACTTCATATAGAAGTTATCACAGTATTGCAGGTATTTATTTCTTTATGTTTTGATTCAAATAAGTTATACAGATAGAGATATTCTGTATTAGAGTCATATATCTTCAGATCAGAGGTCCTACAAATAGAGTGTAATTTATTGGCATTCGTACGAAGCCGTACAGAGCCGTACAGGTTTGCACAGCTACCGACGATGGCTACCGACAACGGCTACCGATGACGGTAGTATTACCGATGATGGTAGTATTAGCTACCGATGATGACAGTATTATCGACGATGGTAGTATTAGCTACCGATAGCGGCAGTATTACCAACGATGGTGACTGTGTTTTTACACAGCAACCCGAGCCGTTCTAGATTCAAGTTTTATTTCTAGATTTGTAAAAGACCAGGGTTTCAAGACTATATGTCATATTTTATATGCATAAGAGAGGACTGTAATTGTAATAATTTAGAAGGACAAATGATAAAATTTGTGATTTGCTATTAAGAGACTATATTATTGTTATTCTTTTAAATTTATTCAACAAAAATTGTATCTTTGTTCAAAGTTTTGTGTTGCTATATTTCTTATTTGGAGGGGATATTACAGTTGTATCAGAGCTAAATCCTACCAGCCTGAGGGTCTATAGATCTTATGCAGCCATAAGAGTTGGGACCACATAGGTATAACACATGTAGTAGAGCCTTACTTGAAGGTACCCAGTTGTTAGAACAACAGCGGATAATCATGAGTGACAGACGTGAGGGCAGCCCACCCAGGGGCCATAGGTATGATGCTGATCAGGACACTAGAGAATTTCATCGTGCCATGATGACAAGCCAACAGCAGATGAATCAGACACTACAGGCACTTATGACTATGATAAGGGGGATGAATGCAATTGATGGATAGAACAGGGACCAAAGAGATGATAGGAGTGATACTATTAATCAGAGACCATAGCAGACTCACTCTAGAATAGCTGATAGACCTACACGTCCTACATTCGTTCAAGAAGAACTAGAGGCACCAGTAGAGGAGGAGGCAGGGAATTCCCCATTTGCAGATGTTTACATGGTTGCAAATGATGAGTGGGACTTATTACCTCCTCATATTCAAGAGAGGACATCCTTTGATCATTTTGTCAATTTGAGGAGAGATCACTACAGATTGGCTAGATAGGATAGGAGACCTAGAGTCCAATTCAGTGAGCTGAAGAAGGCTACTGGTAAGCTTTCTTTGACTACTTTTGATGGCAGCAGCAAGATGACAGCTCAAGCTTGGGTTCATAAGCTTGACACCTTTTTGGCATTGAGACCAATGTTAGAGATAGAGGCCATCAAATACACCACTTTTCACTTGGATGGAGTAGCACATGATTGGTGGTACCATGGTATGGTAACACTTCAGCATAACCAGGTGACAGAGTACCAGGACTTTGTGGATAGATTGGTTGAGCGGTTTGACAGGAAGGATCTCAAGGTTTACTTCTGAGATCTGGCATAGTTGAGATAAACAGGTAACTTGGAGTCCTTCATTGGTGAGTTTCAGAGATTGGCAGTCATGGTGCCCAATATTTCTGAGCGTAGATTGGTAGTTCTCTTCATGGAGGGATTGACAGAACCATTGAGAGGTTGGATCAAAGCCTTTGATCCTCCTTCATTATAGGTAGATATGAAGAAGGCACATAATATGGAGATGGCCGCCCCATCCAATAAATCTAATTCCAGAGGTGCTTCTTCATCTAGAGACCATAATCACTCCCACGGGGATACAGAGAGACCAGATTTCAACATAGATAAATTCGGGGTTAAAAATGATTCAAAGGCCAATCCAGCAGCACCACCTTTGGATCGCGAGGCACTTAATGATCTACGTAGGAAGAAGCTTTGCTTCTACTGCAAAGGTCCATATGATATCCATCATGATTGTCCTTTAAGGCCTAAGGGCAAGGTGAATCGTGTGATGTGGGCATATTATGAGGATTCAGATTCTGAGGATTCTGAATAGCAAAATAGTTCTGAGGGGGTAGAGGCAGAGGCTTCAAGGCCTAAGGCAGAGGTAGAGCTAGAGCTTCACATATAGGAGGCACGCATATCTAGTATTTAGTTGGATGAGTCATTCAGACTCCGTGGAGTTTTGGCAGGGCAGAAGGTTATCACCCTTCTTGATATAGGAGCCACACATAATTTCATAGATGCTAGATTTGTGCAGAAGCATGGACTCACTACAGAATATTTTGGGGGCATCAAAGTTAAGGTAGCCGATGGTCACACTCTTAGGTGTGAGCGTATGATTAGAGACCTCCCATTGTGCTTGAACAACTATGAGTTCAAGGCTGATTATTATGTGGTAGACATGGGTGATATAGACTTAGTCTTGGGTATGAAGTGGCTTCATTCCTTTGAGGAAGTTACTCTTCATCTCAAGGACATGGAGGTTTGCTTTAATGTTTGTGGGAAGACACATATTCTTAAGGCAATATGGGGCAGCAGATTCAGATATATGTTTTTTCATCGAATGGAGATGCCTATGCCACCTGACATGATAGAGTGCGATGATGAGTGCACATTGGCACCAACACATGAGAGATATGAGGATGAGCTTGGTCTTGAGGTGAGTATAGTTCAGGAGTTATCACATGTGGTAGGGACTTAGCTTGCTGTTACAGTCGGTTCACAGGTTGATATGACTCTTTCTAGCTTTCACAATCCAGATTTAGATATTATTCAGGTACAGAGTTTGCTTGAGTTGCTTGTTGCTTTTCATTTATGGATTGGATGTTGGGGTGTTTATCCTAGTACTAGGGATGGACATGGCATGGAGTTTGCATTGATTGACAGCAGGACAGATCATGACTACATCTGGGATCCAGGTGGATTGAGGGGTATATCATGCAGCGATTGCTTGAGGGCAAGCAATTTCAGGAGGGGCGGATTGTCATGTCCCCTTTTCAGTTGACATGTTCTAAGTTCATGGTTAGCCTATTATGTGACCCTCATAGGCTAATAGGATGGTTATAGGGTCTTGATGGAGATGGGCGTGGCTTCGTTTAGCAGAAATTTTCTAGTTGGCTTTCGTTTGGGCTCGATTGGACATGTATTGAGGGAGATATTAATATTTGATTTATTTAATCAAATATTAATTATTTGGTCTAATTTTAAATTAGAAACCCTAATTCTAATTGAAGAAAACCCTAATTAGGGCAAGCATATCTTTTGAGAGTATAAGGATTTTTCATGGAGGCCATTGGGAATAAGCCATTGATTATTGATTATTGATTTTGAAGAATTCTTCTCTGAAGACTGAGCTAAGGGTTCCAGGATTCCATTTGCATTGGAGAACGTCAACTCTTCAGTGTGTGCAATTCAGAGGTTGTGAAATATCAGCTGATCTATTGCCAATTTGAGAGATAGCTTCATACAGAGGTTATCACAGTATTTCAGGTCTTTTGAGAGATAACTTCATATAGAAGTTATCACAGTATTCCACGTATTTATTTCTTTATGTTTTGATTCAAATAAGTTATATAGATAGACATATTCTGTATTAGAGTCATATATCTTCAGATCAGAGGTCCTACAAATAGGGTGTAATTTATTGGCAGTCGTACGAAGCCGTACAGAGCCGTACAGGTTTACATAGCTACCGACGACGGTAGTATTACCGATGACGGCTACCGACGATGACAGTAGTACCGACGATGGCTACCGACGACGGTAGTATTACCGATGATGGTAGTATTAGCTACTGATGATGGCAGTATTACCGATGATGGTAGTATTAGCTACCGACAGTGGCAGTATTATAGATGATGGTGACTGTGTTTTTACACAGCAACCTGTGCCGTTCTAGATTCAAGTTTTATTTCTAGATTTGTAAAATACCAGGGTTTCAAGACTGTATGTCATATTTTATATGCATAAGAGAGGACTGTAATTGTAATAATTTAGAAGGACAAATGATAAAATCTGTGATTTGCTATTAAGAGACTATATTATTGTTATTCTTCTGAATTTATTCAACAGAAATTATATCTTTGTTCAAAGTTTTGTGTTGCTATATTTCCTATTTGGAGGGGATATTACAAAAGGCATCCTATGTTTCCCCAAGTATTAATCCCCTACCAGATTCATCATGTATTTTCCATTTCTTAACCCTCTAGACTATCCCTATTGATTTATTAAAAATGAAACTAAATGTGTTAAGCTCTTTGATCACCCGATTAGGTCTTTATGTAGCCTAAGATTTCATGTCTACCTCCCATTGTGGGATTATCAATTCCAGTAATTCAAGTTACTAAGTATATTGGGTAGTGGCCTTAGATAAGAATTATTCTAAAAAAATCATCAATGCACTTATTTGGAGTGGGTTTGACAAATATGGGAAAATGATCTTTTACTAATCCAACTGGTGAACTTGGGGAATTAGATGCATAGTCTAGGTTGTATTCTTACCATTTATAATAGATGACATAATTGAAGTTGGTTGATATATAATAGAATGTGGCATAGGTGACCCTAACTAGGTAGATATAATAAACAACTGGGCACTTTTGTCCAAAATAGATATTCCTATTAATGATTGGAAATGGACCTTCTTAGCCCTAGGATCTCTTGTCAATACTTTGAAAGTAGTAAGAGTATTACTTGAAGTAACTAATCTAGCATTTAGTGGGTATAATTCTATAATGGTATTCAGATACCATTGGAAAAGATCAATGATAGTGAAAATAGAGGTTATTGAAGGCAAACTAGAAATAGCATTAAGCATGACATCAATTGATTTATCTATTTTCATTAGTGTCTTCCCTTTGATTCCTTAAATACTTGAGACTTTATCCCTTTCAATTTCATCCTTCTCATCGTCTTCTTCTAGTGTTTTTCATTGGGATGTAGTTTTATCCTATGATGATGTCCCAATAATTGAATTCATAGAGTCCTTAGGGGCCTTTGGATTCCTATTATAATAAAGAGTTATTTCCCCAACTAAGGGAGTAGAATTTTAAGTAGTGGAGGATGAAACATCTATGTATAAAGCAATAGGTACTATACTTATGGTAGAAAGACTAGAATTTATAGATTTGAGAGAATCAAGAGTTATTGGATTCTCTACCCCTCTTAGTGAACTCATTGTAGTATGGGCCTCTTTCACACCTTGCTCTTGTTTCACAACCAAAATCACATCTTGTGGTGGTTCTTGGGAAGGATCCCCCTCTAGTTAAACAAATTAGGAAGGTTGTGAGGATAAATAATTAGATGTAGCCCATCCACCCGAAGGAGGAAGTCAAGTTTATGTATTTGTAATCATAAGTGAGGTATATTTTTTAATTGATCCTAAGATATCCACTATCAACCAAACCATTTGTGCCTTAGATAAGACCCTAGAATCATCTTTATCATTTATTAAAATGAATTCATGCTCATAAGGCTCATGCTATTCAAGGATGACCTATCTTGCGACATAATTTTCATTGCTACGATGTGGGTGTTATCCATGTGATGCAAAGATGCCAATGAATATAGTTTTCTTATGTTATCAATAATACCAAAATTATTTCTTATTATATAATACATTTATCCTATGATCATGGAAGATCCATGGAATTATCCTTTTGCTTCTTCATCATGTCTTTATCTATGCTCCACTACAGCTGGTATGACATATCTTACTCTACCAACTTATCTAGGACATATTTGGGCAAACACAAGGGTGAAACCTTAGTTCCAAAAAAAAATTATTACTATATATACAACCAATAGTTCCCCATTAGACACAATGTGTTTTTTATGTTATTTTAGACTCGACTGAGTGGATTCTCATGAATTTCCATCTAGACTTGAGGATACACATTCTTGGAAATTCTAACAATATTTTGCATGTAGGAATAAATATGTAGGAGATAAAAATAAGTCACAATATTATTTTATACAGTTTGGGACTAGGATTTAGAAATATCCATTATGCACATACAGCATGGCCATGACAACATCTAATAGGTATGACATCATGAAACATTGTCCTCAAATTAGTATTTTATCCTTTTGAAACATTTGATCCTAGATTTTAGTCTTGATGATCTCACCTAAGGTAAAGATCAATTTTGAAGTCATCAATAGGTATAGCAATGGAACCCACTAAATTTAAAAGTAATAGATGTTGGTCTGCCATATAGTCTATTTAGTAGGGTCATTCACTCCTATCTTGAATTTGGGGATGGGGAAAGTAGTAACAACTTTGATACTTATCTTTTCTATTATTATTATTCGTTTCCTTAATGTGTCTTCAACTATGTTAGTCTTCTTCCACAACATAATTCTCATCCTACCATATGTGTCATCTACAAGTTGAAGCCTTAGGTACCTCTCAAAATCATCTCCTAAAATGCAAGCATGACTATTTTGTGATTAATATGATACAAGAAGCCATAACATACTTTTTATACAAATAAAAATTATTGAATTAGGTTAACATAGGGCATCACTTTAGGCTTGGTAGTTACAAAGTGCAATTATTAGCACTTAAATAGTATTAGATAAAATACTAGTTATTTTTCCTCAAATGACAAGCTTTCCTCAGATGAATGTGTATCAACATTCTCAATAGTGTCGCATATAACTATATAATTTACAAACCTAGCATCGAGCATATCTAAGTCAAAGATTATATCAGTGTATTCAATGGAATCCTTGATGGATAATGTTGATGGCGATAACACTCCCATGAATTTATTGTATGATGAAGCCATTGGATCCTTGGTTCCCTTACATAATTAATTTTATAATTCAATTGAATTATCAATGGAAGTAATTCATAGGTGAGTGTAGAAAACCAAGGATTTTTATCTCTTTTTAGAATGTCAGTTTGCTTAAACTCTTTGGTAGTTAATAATGAGACGTCTCTTTATAATTCAGCCATGTTGCTTGAATATGTCTTCATTAACTCCATTTCATGCCTCATTAATGTATAAGGGATTCATGTTTGTTTTAGTAATTTAATTTGAATTTGGTAGTTAACTTTGGTGTGTATTCCACATAAAAAATTTATGTGTCAAAGGATACTTCATTGTCATCTCTTAGACAAGTGTTGATTGGTCATTAATTAGATGTTGATGAAGTTCATTAATTTGATGTTGATGAAGTTATACCAAGTTATGTGTCATGGAGTTTATTAATTTTTATTTATAAAAATTGTGTGATGCCCTATATGTACAAACATGAAAACCCAAAACTTTCACATGTCATAACCGTTTACCAAAATAATCCTTTGTGATTTTTTTTAAACAAGAAAATAAAAAATGTGTGAAGATAAAAATATGTGAATGCTAAAATTAGTGATGGCCAAAACATGCAGCAACAAAAATACATGAAGGTCATAATCCATGAAGACTAAAATTTGTGAAGACTAAAAAATTTTGAAGGCCAAAATTAGAAAAAATCAATGTCTATGAAGTACACAATTTAGGAAATGCCAAAATACATAACATGCAAAAGTCATGATGGCCAAAATTTGTGAGGAAAAAATGTGTTACAACCAAAATATGTGGTATTTAAAATCCATGATAACCAAAAGTTACGAAGTATCAAACCTATGAAGGCCAAAACTCACAAAGCCTAAAATCCATGAAGACAAAATACATGATGTGAAAAACATGTAAAAACTAATTTGAGCAATGCCCAAAAGTTTCAATGACCAAAATTAATGAAAACATGAAATAGTTAGGATTTTTTATTTGTAAATTTAGAAAATGAGTATACATGTAAAAATTTTTGGAAGCCACTAATATGTTAGTTTCAGTAAATAACAAAAAGTGGGAAAAACCTTGATATGGGAAGATACTAATTGCATTGAAATATAGTAGAACAATTAAAAATAACCAACAACATAAGAATTAAGAGCTTTGAGACCTAAAACCTTTCTAAGAAGTCATGTGATTTCAAATGAAAAGGAATTTTAAATAAGAACTAGGCTTCTCAAACATGTAACAAGGCCTTATTCAAACAAAAATCATGTTGGGGTGTGTTGAGTGTAACAACTTCCATGTGAATTGAAGGATTTATTAGACTAGTTCACCAATATTGTATCTATAAATTTAAAAAACAAACTACCACTAGTAAGGAGCATTAGTAATCACATGGATATAGTTTTGAGAGTTATTCTACCAAATAAAGCTTACATAGTATGATAGTAAAGAAAAATGATGAATTATATAGACAAGTGCATGACTTATTGGATAAGTATGTGATAATGGAAACATTAAGCTTGTACGTAGTAATTTCAATGTTGACATCTAATTAAGGGAAATAATAGTGCCTATTGATACATTCATGATAAATTTTCAATATCATGATCAAGTGTAGGTTTACATTATTGTGCATGGATGACATGATAGATATTTTAATTGGTGTAAATTAATTCAAAAATATCGATCTAAAGAGTGGATATCACAATATTAGGTATGTGAAGGGGATGAATATAATTCACCATTAAATACAAATTAAAAGTTATATGAAGGGTAGTTATGGAATTTAAATTAATGAATGAACCACATATATTGATGAGACTAATGAAATAAGTGTTGAAATCATTCTTGAGTAATTTTTTCATTGTGCACCTTAATGACATTCTTATATTCAGAGGAATGAGATAATAACATGAAACACATATTTTGAATGTGTTGCATAGGTTGTGAAAATATAAGTTTATGATCAATGTGAATAAGTGTAGCTTTATGAGGGACGAGTTGGTGTACCCTAATAAATTTCATGCAATATTGGAGTGGCCATCATCAATAATAACATTTGAAACACAAATATTTTATGGCCTCTCTAGATTATAAATAAAATTCATCAAAATATTTAGTGTAATATGTGTAGAATTCATGAAAACAATGCAAGGATATTATTCAAAATTTACTTGAAAAAATGAGGTGCAACATAAGTTATAGAAGTTGATGATGAAGGTGACAAATTAACCAATGTTTGCAATTTCAAATTTGAATAAGGTATTCTAAGTGGACTATAATGTGAATAGAACACTGATTGGAACAATATTGAGACAATAAGGTTGTGTGTGTGTGTGTGTGTGTGTGTGTGTGTGTGTGTGTGTGTGTGTGTGTGTGTGTGTGTGTGTGTGTGTGTGTGTGTGTGTGTGTGTGTGTGTGTGTGTGTGTGTGTGTGTGTGTGTGTGTGTGTGTGTGTGTGTGTGTGTGTGTGTGTGTGTGTGTGTGTGTGTGTGTGTGTGTGTGTGTGTGTGCGCGTGTGTGCGTGCGTGCGTGCGTGCGTGTGTGTGTGTGTGTGTGTGTGTGTGTGTATTAATGATGTGAAGTGTAAATATTTGGTCTGTGATTAGTAGTTATATCCAATTGTGAAAGAATTAAATAAGTGGACACATTATTTGTTACCAAAACATTGTTTTGTGTACTCAAACCATCAAACACTACAATTTATCAAAATTCAAGGAAATATTAACCATAATCATATGAAGTGGGTAAAGTATTTATAGAGATATATGTTTATGCTCAATTATATAATTATAAAATAAAAAATGTTGCAAAGTCTTTGAGTATAATAACACTAGTGATGAAAGAGATGAGAGTCAAAGTGTTGGCATTTGAGTCAATAAAGCATATATACCCAAAAAAAAAAAATTTGGTGATGTGTGTATAAAATGCATTAAACTAAAAATCATGTATCAAAAATTCTTGTTAGTTTATTTAATATAGGAATGAATGATTTTTAGAGGAGAATAATTATGTATACCCAAGGGGCTAGATGTAAAAAAAAAATCATAAAATATAAACACAACAAAGGACTAGCATAACATTTTGGTGGCAAAAAATGTTGGAATTTTTAGTTGAGATTTTACTAGCCAAAGATGGGCATAAATTATTTAGATTCATTTAAATTTGTTAAGTGTTCCATTTGGATAAAGGTAAAATTAAGAATGTGGGTTTGTACCAACCCTTAACTATTCTATATAATCCATGGGAGGAAATAAACATGGATTTATTGCTTAGACTATTAAGATCATATAGAGCTAGTGACTCCATTTTTATTATAGTAAACTAATTTTATAAAATGGTGTATTTCATTTTATGAAATAAGACCAATGATGTAAAAATCATATACAACCTATTCTACATACAATTGGTGAGATTGTATGGACTACCATGTAGTATAATATTGAATAGAGATACTAATTTTGTAATCCATTTTTATCACACATTATGGAAAAAATTAGGAACACATGTAAAATTCAATTCTATGTACTATTGTAAAACTGATGGACAAACCCAAGTTGTGAACCAAATCCTTGTAAGTCAATTAAAATGTCTAATCAGAGACAAGACAACATAATAGGACATGGTATTAGTGTCATTTGAGTTTTCATAAAATAATTCCATGAATGCAAGCACTAGAAAAATGTCCTTTCATATTATTTATGGAATTATGTCCATATGGGTTTCTAATTTGAGGAAGTTATAAACATGTATGGTGAATAATAAGACTAGGTAGAATACATGCATAGATTCCATTAAGAGGTGAATCAAAAGCTCAAGTAAAGAAACTTGAGTTATAAGTAGTGATCATATAATATGTGCATGAGGAATGATTCTTAGGTAAGAAAAATTATGTTGGCATATTTTTTCAATTAAATATTTTCATGTGGTACCTACAATAATTTGAGACTAAAGAATGTAGGGCTATGTAAAGTGTTTCACAAGTTTTGAGCCAATGCGTACAAATTTGAGTTACTAGAAGGGATGAACATATCATTTACATTCAATGTATAAAATTTGTATGAATTATATGAGGATTAAAGAGAATGTAAATAAGAATAGGAGGTTCATATCTTTGAATGTAAGGAATAGTTTTCCTAAAATGAAAGAGAAGAGATGGAAACCATTTTAGAATCTAAGGTAATAAGAAAGATGTGTATGAATGAATATAATGTGTTTGGAAAATGGAAGAATCACATAGTAAAGCATGAATCATTATTCTACCTCATTTATATTGGTCATTATGGCTACCATATTATAAACTTAAACTTGTGATTTGGATCTCACACTTTAGTTTCCTAGGGTGTTTTATGTTGAATCATGACAAGCATAAAGTAAACTTGCATTGTTTTGGAAGGCTAAGTGTAATTTTTTGAAGAAACTTTTAAATGTGAAAAATAACCTAAGGACAGGATAATTTTCATAGATGGATTCATAATAATAACACATGAGTTATTTACATGAGATTCAAGTTTCCAATGTAGTGTATGTATGCATCACTTTGGTGTGTGAAGGAATCATTTCCTAAACATGCACACATGATCTATACCACACAGAATGAGTGAATAAGTGCACAAAAGATATCATGGTTTATTTTAACATGTTTTACGTATATTCCATGTAAATTATGATATGTTTACATGAATTCAAAAATTTTAATGAGAAAAATATGAACATAAAATGTAGAAACCCAAAAATCAATGTTTGTGACTCTATTAGTTGGTATTTTTAGTGACCAGATTGCTTATGGAACCATACTAGAAAACTAAACCTATCCACCTATCCAACTTGATCCTACTATAAAAACATTTCATTTTATACTAAATGATTTGGTATTTGTCTAAATTAAAGGAAGTAGTTTTTGAACTATTTAGATGACTATAAATCATGTAACCAAGTTTATTTAAGGGACTCTTAGAAAGAGAGGAAAACATCTATAATAATTATTTTCAGACTACGGTAGTAAGATATATTTCAAGGCCTAAGAAGAATACCTAGAATGAAATTTTGAGTACCAAATCATTTTAATTTTGATATTTTCTTATAGAAAATAAATAACATCAT
>JARHVA010007945.1:370000-415000 GCA_037957365.1 Torreya grandis | reverse complement strand
TTACATTCATATTATTGTATTATTTCAAGACTTTATATAATTTAAATAGTTCAAACATTTTATACTTATTTAGATGCATTAATAAAAAACTAATTAAAATAATTCTAAATAATAAAATCATCTCAAAATGTGTTCTTCATATGAGTTTTGTTAATAAGATAGATGAAATTAAATGTTAATTTAATAGCTACCATTTTACTTATTTTTATTATAAATATTTATTATTTAAATCCGCAAGTAGCATTATCCACTTAAATATGCATCCAGATAGATAAGACATATACATGATATAATTTAATGTATTGAGATTTACAATACAAGAGTATAAATATTAATCATGTAATGTTTAAAGTTATATGTGGAAAATTCAAGAAATTGAGCATAAACTTTCCATTGAGTTTTAATTATTTTAATAATTAATAAATTTGTGACTAATGTAATAAGTAGTGTGTTCTCTATGCTCATCATCATATTTGTGAAGTAGAATTCCCCCAAAAAATGGTTAATGGATGATATGTATAGTAAAAAGTGTTGATTCATCAATAAGTGGCATCATAACTAGGGGATTATATCAATATTATTTTATTTCATCAAAAACATTTTGACATTGTTCATACCGTGTGCCCTTATGTAATAATTAATAAAATGGTTATTTTTTATTGACTGATTGAGGATATAAATCGTGTGATGGAATGAGTTTTTTGTTGTAAACTTATCAATTTTTCTCGTAGAGGCATATAAAATTTAGAAATTGATATCTTAGAAGGATCTCAACCTTGATTCCACATTGATAAATGATAAAACCCAACAATTTATGTGATGTGATGGTAAAGACACATTTCTTAGGATTTAACTTCACACTATATTTTCAAAACATTTCAATTTTTTTAAAAGTCTATAATATTATTTTCACATTTCTTGTATTTTCCAAAGATATCACCAACGCATTCCTCTAGAATTTCATGTATGTATTAATGAAATATATGTGTCATATCCATTTGATAAGTTGAACTAACATGTTTAAGACCAAAAGACATTACCAAATATAAAAAATTACCCAAAGGAGTTGTAAAAGTGGTTTTATGTTGATCACTATGATTTATATTGATAAGGTTATATCTAAAAAAACCATACATAAAATAAAAAATATTATATCTTATATATATTAAAATATTGTATTAGATACTTAGAAACATCGAATTTTTCCTACATTCATTATAAATGATGCATGCCCATATATTACTCAAATTTTACATTTTTTTACATCCACATGTTAATTATGAGACCAATCCTTATATGTTAAATCAATCACCTATAGGAATTACCTTAGTCTATGCCAAACTAGTAAACTATCACGTGAAAAAAATCCTTAGATCATTATATCAATGTTCCTATCTCCTAGATAGTAACATAAGAATAAAAACATACCGATTGAGGATTGAATCTAATTATGATGTTTTTATTAATCATTAAAAAAAATTCATATTTAAAATTAAATCATTAATGTGCGTTAACCTATATTCTTATCATTTTGGTGGCATGATAAATTACACAAATATTCTCATATAAATACAAAATTGGTTTAAGGTTATTTACTATCTATAACTTTATAGAAGGAATCTATCAAGAATACTAAAAAATATACATTTTATGGAACTTCTTTATTATTCCCAATTTTATCATCATCAAAAGGATCCGGTATTAACCAAGTTAGAAGTATCTCAAATCCAAGCCAAATTTGCCATTTTTTAAGTGTAGAGAGAGATCACATGTTGTATACATTAAAAGAGCATTACTATCACACATAAACATAACATGGATAACTACATGCAAATTAAATACCCTCTTTAGAATATTCAATATGTAGGTAGTGTTTAGCCATTCAATGAGGAGTGGTTGGTGTTAGTTTAACCCACTTTTGTTTTATTATTTCAAGGATAATTCTATCATTACATGTGGACCTAAGGTTTCAAGTTGAGGAGGGAAATTACTATGACTCATTTTCATATTCAAACCATGGTATCAATAATAAATTCATAATAAAATTATTGATGTAGAGGTATTCAATTTTTTTTATTAATTACATGAAAATAATAAATCATTCATCAACACTTACCTCTACCTAACTTCTACTAGCTTTGATTTCTTGGTTGTCTTGTTTGTCTTTCTTTGGCTTAGAAATATCTATGACTCTTTGGTTCCCCAGATTCTTTATCTATGCATTCAATTTATTTCCTAGTCTCTATCTTTAATCACAACTTATTTTCCCTATTAGAACTAATCCTCCATCCACACAATCTCTCTTGTCATTCTCTTATACCTTGCACAACAATCTTGGCTTAAGCACATTTGCTCCTTGCTATGCACCAAACTTAGGATTCTTAACACTATGAATTCCACATACATAATTATCATGCTCATTAATGTCTCCTTGGACCCCCTCACTCCACTTACAAACTCCACAACCCTTATTACCTTTATTACACAAGTTTTGCATATTTACTACACAATCCTTTATTACTATGTGTCAACAAGTAAATTTATTACCTTTATTAAGGCTTTATGGCATTGTATGAACAAGTAAATTTGAACATTTGGAAAATAAACCTCTTTTATAATACCCTATATCCTCCTCCATTTAATAAAGTTTTATGACCTAGTTCATTCCTTCAACCATCTCTCTAGTCACTTATGGCTCATTGTTTATCCTTTTTAGGTCTACTACTACTTTGTCTTACACTCAATCCTTATAAACCATACTATAACATACATAAATAGTATGTAAACTTACTATTAATTTAGGTAACATTTAAACACACAAAAAACACAATTTTTTTTGACATTTTTATGGTTAAAACTCTTTCTACATCAATTTTGGTGATGAAACTCTAATTTAGGGTTTGTAGTAGCCTATCACTACTTAAGAGGGTAAATTTTACAATTACAAACTTTCCTTGCGGTTTCATGAAACTATGATTATTTATTTTATTTTTCCCTTCACCATATACCTTATCAAACTTTTAAAATCATTCATTCACATCTATGTTCATGTTTTCCAATCTCTTTCGTGTTTGACTGTGTTAATCAATACAATATCCTACAGTCCTTCTACTACTTTATTTTATTCAATAGTATTTAAATGAATTAATAAAAATAAAATAACCTACTAAGTACTAAATTTAAATACTTCTTAATGTATACAAGCAATATCTACCAACCTTTCAACAATATTTACCTTAGTGGACATCTGTGCAGAATTGTAAGGTAGAGAACACAAGAACATACAATGCTCTATTTAAGGCTCCTTATACATCTATATAATAAAAAAAATACAATATAAAACACCTTAAAGTTATTATAAGCATATATTTTCACCTTATAAATTTATTTCAAACTCCCTTTCTCCAAATCCTCTCTTAGGACCTACGTTTTCTTAGTTTTCTCCTTCAATAAAATGGAAACACACAGGGTCTACAACACTATTTTCTCAATTAAACAACTTATCATTTGATAATTATTGAATTTATCACATAAAATTATTTAATTAACTATCACTCAATTAATAATTTTTAGTCAATTTTACATTCCAAAATATATTTTGAGGTATATGATGATTAAACAGTCATGTGGAATCACATAATGTAAAGTATACACAGAGTAGGTAGAACTAGCTTAAAAAATTGAGATACTTCTTTATTTATCTCCTTTGGGGTCAAAACTATTTTTTTTAGTTATCACCCCCTCTAAATCTCTTTGACTATACTCACAATAGGATTTATCAACTCTTTTATTCTTCATAACCACCCTGATTAACTACTTACTCCCTCTTGTACATTGAGGAGAGTCTCTTAACTACCTTACCCTTCTAAAAAGTATAAAACAATAATAATTAATATTAAATACCCCTAGTGACATAAGGTCATAACATATGGACCTTTAACAACATCAAAAACTTGAGAAACAACAAAATTATTTTCAAATATTTGAATTGTCCCTTTAGGTGGGAAAATGCCTAAGTGACCCTAATTCAAATTTGAAACCACTCTAACACCTCAAAATGTTTCCTGCACACCTCCTATGACCTTAAAAACCTAATAAAGACTCAAAAAATTAAAAATAGATTGATATTTACATTTGGTAGTGATGCTCCTACATTAATTAGTCACATTGGATTGTACATAAAAATAAGGGAACAATTTATGCTAACTGAATATTTAAATGCAAAATATAGATATTGATGGTACTAACCTAAGTTAGGTGATATTATCTAGATGGACATAGAGATCCAATTATTCATATAAATTTCTACTAAAGGTTTACAATACTATCTCAGTGCACATAAATATCCAATTATTTATCTAAATGACCTATAGTCTCATTTAATTATTGTCCTACCACCTGCATATGGTCTTAGATGACTACATAATAGTTAAATTCTAATTTTATTATCCTCTTATTTTATTTTCCATATTTAGAAAGTTATAGTGCCAAATAAACTAAAAGGTTTTACATTTATTTATTTTTCTTAATTGATATACATTATTTTTTGAATTGTCAAAATAGTTTATATCTTATTAAGGGTTGGAAGTTATCTAAACTAGGGTAAAACAAATTGGTGAACCTATATATTTATTGAACATTTCCAAACCCTAGGTTTCCATTTGTTTTTGAACCTTCACCATAGGGTTTTTGAATCTATGATTTGTTTCATTTTAAACCTAATTTATGATTTTTCCATAATATTAAAAATAACATGGCTATAATGGATGAACATAATTTTCATTTTTTGACACAATCTATGGTTGTAATCATTAATATTATTTTCCTTTACTATGAATTATTTTTAAAAACTATATAACTTATATGTATGTAATATTTTTAAAGCAATAAGGATGAAATTAATAATGAAAAATATGTATCCCCCTATTGAACATATTATTATGACATCCAATTTAAGTTTATTCCTATTACCACTAGGTGAAAAATGGAATGCATGATCCCTTTTATTTATCCAAATTCCATTATTCACCCTAAGGTTATCATGGATTTTGTGATACATGTTATACATCCTTTTAATGGACTCATTATGAAAATAAATTATAATAATGATATTGAACATAAAACAAGAAACAATGATAGATTTGATGACATTTATGAAAGTGAACTAATACAATATCTTGACATCAATCCATACACATGATGCAATGTTATATGTAGTATGAGATGGAAAAAAATCAAGATAGTAAATTTGAAGAAAAATGTGATCCCTTACATGATATTAATCAACATCGTGGAGGGATAAATCCTACTATAGGTGTCCACACAACTACCATAGCTAATATTTCTACTTATACACCTCTAATTAAGTACATGATATTTACTAAAGGTATATGGTAAACACAAGGCTTCACTCATATTTCCATATCAATTTTCATGCAATCAAACTATGCCAATCCTAAAAATTATAAGCATTTTACATCATAAACCCCACCTAATGCATTTTTCATTGAGTAAATTATTTTATCTCTATAATATAAAGTGTTATAGTTGGAGCAAGGTGATTTTGGAGCTAGTCATTTAATTCATTATCATGTTTTAATTAGTAATTTGTTAACCCCAAATATTTCAGATTATAACTTACCTATATGCTTTTCATCTCATAATCTCTCATTATATGAAAATAAATATGATCATATTAAACACCTTTGATCCTTCATGTTAGGGTGTGGAGCTAAAAGCTTCACTTTGTTGCAAACAAAAGGAGGATGCTAAGTATGCAGTCACTGGTGTCGGCAGGCCACAACCAACGTCGGTCAGGGATCAGTGAACAATAACTAGCATTGATAGGAGATCGGTCGATGTCGGTCACCTCTAGGCAGGTAGGGACTGATGTCGATTGCTTATGATGGTTAGAACTGCTGTTGACGAATAGTCAGTTAAGTGAACGTGTAGTTTGCATGATAAAGACTAGTTCAAGTCTTTGAGCCGCTTGTCTAAATTAGTGTATGCATGAGATCTATATAATAGACTCATGGGCTGTATTTTTAAGTGAAGAATAATGTAGAATTTGGAGAGTTCTTCCCATGGTGGAATCAAGTAGGATTCCTCATGTATGTAAGATCAAGTTTGATATGCAGGGTGTTGCAGGATCATGGTGGAGATCTACATGTGATAAGTAAGATCAGGTTGGTCTGTAGGGGTGTGTGTATGCGAGGGTCAGAAGAGGATCAGTGGGGGAGAAAGATCAAGGTGACAACAATACATCAGGAGCAGGATCATGGTGAGATCTACTTGGAGTACCAGTTCGTACTTGGTTGTACTAGACGTACAATGAGGTGAACAAAAAGTTGTGTTAGTTGTTAGTTTTGACCTATGAGAGAAGATTACTCAGGTGGGAAGATTACTTGGAGCCCTTGAGGAGGAAGCCTCACAGAGGTGGAAGAAGAGTGTGATCTCTTTATTGTAATTTCCTTTGTAATGAGTTGAATACAATTGTGTGTTGCCTCTCATATTCTGTGTGTTTTCTCATTGATAGTTATTTGTTCTTCTAGTTATTTCTGCATCTTAAGTTGCTTATACAAAGGTAATCATGTGTGCTCTTAAATCTGACAAGTTATGTCAGAGCTTTGGGGAACTTAGGTCCTATCAAATGGTATCAGAGCAAGGTTGGATGTTTTCAGAGAAAGTTTGACTAACAGATGGCCAGATCTGGTTAGTGGTTTGTTGATTACAGGTTACTCATAGGGGTTTTTGATTGAGTGGGAGTATAGCAACGACAGAAGAAGGTAAGCTGAGAATGAAGAAATTCAAGCACAGGATTAACACCATAAGGAGTGTGGTGGGTTGTCTTCAAGTGGGAGCTTGAAGAGGAATACAAGCCAGGATGCAAATTAGACAAAGTACTGGTATGGGTACAAGTGTAGCTATTTATCTCCAAGTGGGAGATTATTAGGGTGTGGAGCCAAAAGCTTCACCTTGTTACAATTAGAAGGAGGATGCTGAGTATGCAGTCACCAACGTCGGCAAGCCATAACCAACGTCGGTCAGGGATTAGTGAATAACAATCGGCATCGACAGGAGATCGGCCAATGTCGGTCACCTCCAGGTAGGCAAGGACCAACGTCGGTCACTTGTGGTGGTCAGAACTACTGTTGACAAATAGTCAATTAAGTGAACACATAGTTTGCATGATAAAGACTAGTTCGAGTCTTTGAGCCACTTGTCTAAATTAGTGTATGCATGAGATATATATAATAGACTCATGGGCTATATTGTTAAGCGAATAACAATGTAGAACTTGGAGAGTTCTTCGCATGGTTGAATCAAGTAGGATTCCTCATGTATGTAAGATCAGGTTTGATATGCATGGTGTTGCAGGATCATGGTGGAGATCTACATGTGATAAGTAAGATCAGGTTGGTCTGCAGGGGTGTGTGTATGTGAGGGTCAGAAGAGGATCAGCGAGGGAGCAAGATCAAGGTGACAGCAATACATCAGGAGTAGGATCATGGTGAGATCTACTTGGAGTACTAGTTCGTACTCAGTTGTATTAAACGTACAATGAGGTGAACAACAGCTTGTGTTAGTTGTTAGTTGTGACCTATGAGAGAAGATTACTAAGGTGGGAAGATTACTTGGAGCCCTTGAGGAGGAAGCCTCACAGAGGTGGAAGAAGAGTGTGATCTCTTTATTGTAATTTCCTTTGTAATGAGTTGAATACAATTGTGTGTTGCCTCTCATATTCTGTGTGTTTTCTCATTGATAGTTATTTGTTCTTCTGGTTATTTCCGCATCTTAAATTACTTATACAAAGGTAATCATGTGTGCTCTTAAATCTGACAAGTTGTGTCAGAGCTTTGGGGAAATTAGGTCCTATCACTTCATGCATCATTCTTAGACTATGCATCTAATGGTCGATTATTGACCACATTATTTCTAATAATTTTCAAAGACTAATATTTGAAATGGTTATATGATCTCCCTTTATAATTAGTTAAAACATTCAAAACTTTATCAAATTAATTTATATGACATTTTTAAATTAAATTTTATGACAACTTATCTTATGTATAAATTTCCAAACTAAATCGATGGTCTAATAAGCCAATATATGACTATGTGCATTGATATAAAACCATACTAGTATATATTTATGATTATGTACTATGGAATATAATGAGCTATATGACATATTAAAGTAATATTTTCTCACACCACTCCATGATTCCCTATTATTCAATAAATTCAATTATTTTTATGAGTTATGCTATATAATGATATATAAAGGACTCAATCTCATATCTTTTAAAAAATTAATGTATGAAACTTTTTATACAACTACTCCCACAACAAAGCTTCAAATAAAAAAAATTACAAGGTTAAATATAATGATGCCAAAATTGAAGTAAATATAGTGGTTAATGTATTATAAAACCCTAAAAAACCTTATCTTATCCTCCTTACCAATTAGGTAATTTTCATGATTATCTTAGTTTTCATGATTACCTCAACCCCCTAAAACATTGTTACAAAATTTACGAGTGTGCAATCTGATCTCTATTCCTCCACCATAATAGTTTAATATGAGTAGGAATAAAATTAAACGATATGAGAATAACACATAATTTTATTATCATTAATATATGAGTCATTATACAAGTGGATAATTTAATCTAAGACACAAGATACAATATCTTATTGATGAAAATGTTATTGACCTTAGCACACCTAAAATTGATTATAGATCATAACAAAATTAAATTTTTTATTTTATCCATTTATAGATAATGATTCACTAGAGACTAAGAATACTTATGAATTAAATTATACACATAATATGCATCCTTATCCCATGACATGGGATCATCCATTGGATGGAATTGTTGACACAATTATAAGAACATCATCATATAAACCTATAATTATGTTTGATGATAGTGATATTTTGAAGATTATTCATATCTTCATATATTAATCCTATGATCTTACATAAAAATTCACCCTACATGTATTGTCATTGTTGACAACATTTAAGAAAAAATAGTATAATTACACTACTCAATTCTATTAGATACATATAAAAATATTTATGGGATACATCAATAGTAGTTAAGGAATTTAATGAATACATAGATTACACACTCAAGTGAATTTATTTACCTCTTTAGGTGGTTTATACCATAGTGAATAATCTATTAAGAGTTTTAATAAGCAATGGGGTATCTGACATGTTTTTTGGATGCCCTTAGATAGAAAATATCCATGTGGTACCATCTACTATGAATTGATGTATCAGTTTTATATACTTCAATAAGATAGTCATAATTTCAATTAGTTATTATTATTGAACACTTTGTCTATTGTTATATATTCCTCCACCACCACTAGAGTTGATTATCACACCTAATCAATATTATTATACACATATAATTATTACACTTATTCATGATCATTATATACAAACATTTTTTTTATATATTTATGATTATTATACATATATATTTTTAAAACATATTTATTATATTTTTATACACCCAATTTAGAGGAGATTAGGTGACTCTCCTATATAACCAATTCTTCAACATCCATCATAATAAAAAGTCATGTAGGACTTGAGAACTTTTATATTATTTAATTCACTACAATAATTCCATGAAACTTTCACCATGTTACATAGTGAACATTGTAATAAAAACATTATCATATTATACATTAGACCCCAAAGTGTCCCATGCTTCCTATAATTACCTATGATACACATTATCATATGATTATTCATAATGATTGTTACATCACCACACCTGGTTTCTTCTCATATTCTAATACATCTATATGTGACATATTTATCTCATAAAAGGTTACCCTTGCAACATATAACATAATATATTCACATGAACTTGATGGGATGATTTTTTAGAACATTTTAATTTTTAATATAAATTGAAAAATACAAAAAATAAAAAAATAAACAATTAGCACCTAGGCATGAAACAATTGCTAGTTAGATTAGGTGTATATGTTATTTATCACATGTATGGTAGATGGCATGTTATTTTCATCACACATATATTTATTAACATATTAGTGAATTTAAATACATATAGATCATACATAGGTACATAGATGTTTAACCATACTATACCCAAGCCCATGCCAATATTGGTGACATAGTATTCCATAGGTCACATTATTATGGGTTGTAACTTTTAAGTAAATTTTAACATGTTAATTTACATAAATTGATTAAAAATGTCTTTATATTTACTCATATCTTAATTATTCTACATGTATATTCTAATTAGTATGTTATTATATTTGCATACATAGATGGTGCATCCTATTTTTGAGTTATTATAAGCTTCATTGGTGTTATTTTTATTTCTTGATAGGATAGTCATTACTAATATTTTGTGTGATTTTTCACCTTATGCGTGAAAAATTTATTTTTTCATTATTTATGACATGTTCATGTCCCTTTATTCAGTCCCCTCACCTTCCTTATTATGCCATTATCATGTCCCTTGTCTGTGGTTAAGTCTAAATTGAGATGGATCAATATATTATAGGGTTAATAATATAGAAATGAATAATCACGATGGTGATAAATAGATCTATGGTAGGATATTTCATTAAAAACATAGACTATATCTATGCTCTACAGTAGGCTAGATCTTTGTGTACCTAGGTGTGTATAACACATGCTATCTTTGTGTGAGCCCAACATGACTGCTTTGATGGTGATTTAACTAAAACCAAGAGCATGTTACATTATATAATCATTTAATATAATATGAAATAAAAATAATTTGAAATATTTGAAATTAAATAGATAAAGGTTAAGAGTACACTTGTCTATCCATGCAACCATCTTGCCTTTTAGAAATTTCATTAGAAAATATGTTTCATTATGAATCATCAACTTGAGATTGGGAAAAATGTAAAAATTTCAAGTGAATATATATATATGAGGACAAATTAATCCCAATATTGGATATAAGGTGAGTTTCCATTTAGAAATTGAGGTTAATTCAATTGTGAAACCCAATCATACTTATAACCCAGTGAACATGAGTGATCCAACTCAAATCACACTATAAATATGGTGAATCTACATGATTTAATAGATTATAACTTATAAAATTATTAATATTAAGTGATTTAATCACGTCAACCTTTCCAAAAGGTGAAACAACTAATGTATTATATTGACTCAATAGTATTCATGGTAGCATTTTAAACAATGCTAGCATTTGTTTACCTAGTTTTCAACTTAAGACATATATGAGGTGCATATGCCATGCAAAGGGAACCTTATATTGACAAATAAACTTTAGATTCAAATCTCAAATACTTCTATGGATTTTAGCATACATCATGATTGAATTATATAACTATGGCCTTTTCCCAGTTTTAAAATTTTCAAGTGTGGAAGACAAGTTCGCATGACATGCCCTGACTAAATTTGAAACTATGATGATGTGAAATCCATGCTTCTATGATATGATATAATTGATATGCCCCCCTTTTTGATGTGAGGGAAGTATAAAATAATATTCAAATTACCTCAAAAGGATAAGATATCTATATAATATGTGAGTGTAACATGTAATATATAGAAGAAACATGTCTAGGTAATTTATCATTTAAGTGCATAGAATGTGATCACATCAAAACCTAAAATTCATGATATAAATAGTGGAAATGTATATATAGTAGCATTAAAATATCAGTAAGAAATCAAGCACACACACAAGAACACTCAAAACCAAATCAAAATAAATTAGTCTAAGGAGTCCTCAAACAAGGGGCATGTTCAAACATTGCATAATTGAAGGAACATGACTTAGTCAAATTTCCATAAGGTAAGCAATGAAAATAGGAAAATAAATCCATATGGACCAAAAGTAATGGAGCATGTTCAAATGTTCAAACAATAACAAGCAAGGAAAGATACTTCAAGAAGTTTATAAATGAAAATCATGTAATCCTACGAAACTAACATAAATTTTATATTAGTCCTTCGATATATATGTTAGAAAAAATTATTAAGTATATAACATATCAAATACATTTTTAAATATATAAGAATGGATAAAGGCATGTGTAAGTATAGATTCTCAATCACAATAATGGAAAATGATCATAGAATAATGTGACTTGGGTGTATTATGATCAAAGAATTGGATGGCCCCAATATCCATATGAGATGAGTAGACGGAAGGATCAACATACAAAAATACATAAAAAATTTGTTTTAGTATACCTATATCACACTCAAAATATATGTGAAACATATGCTTATATATAAATTAATGATACACTATCTACCAACATGGAACTAACAACATATATGCCAAGGAGCTAATAAAATGTAAATGCTAAAAATATTTTTTAATTTTTTAATTTTTTTGGTATTTTTATAAATTTCAAAAATAAAATAATATCATATGATCTCATTTAAAGTATGCTCATAGGTATATCCTGATTAGGAATCTATTGTAATAAATTGGTGGTACTTCTAAGGACCAAGTATAGGTGTAATATCTAGCACATAAAATCTGTAATGATTTATGTATGTAAAATATGATTTTGTTGTTTTGAATAGACACTAAAAGGAGTATGGATTTTCGGAACCCATCTCTCAATGTTATGTGGTTTATTTGAGGTAGTAGTAATAGGAACCTATATAGGTGATTTGGATATCTATATATGGTGTGTAGTAGATAGGGATTCTATAGAATCCATTGGGTCTCTAATGCAATGGTATCTCAAGTGCTAGCTACCAAAGAAAGGAGATTTAATATTTCTTACCATTTTATGAAGGATTAACCTTGTTATATTTGATAATTATCTAGGTATTAAAAAAAATACTCAATTTGATTCTTATATGATATTTTACAAACTATAATTGCCCAACTAGCATGAATGTATTTAACATACCAATGCATTATTGAGGGTGTTCTCTGAAGTGTGTATATCCAAGGTCATCCTAATACATCAAAGGCTATCATTTATGGTATTAATACTACTGTAATGACCAAATTTTCTAGGCCAGCCTATAAAGTAAGTCAATCTCACCATAAACCCATTGTGGGGTCCCATCCAATGCTCTAGTTAATTTAGTCAAAGGATGTAAATCATCATTTATATAACCCAAGTGCATAAGTAATGTCATGGTGAAATTTTTATCACTTATATAATTATTAATAATAAAATTATGTATAGGGTGATTATTAATGTATGCTTGAATAAATAAGGAATGAATATCTGAGTCATTATACACAATATCACTATCATCAAAAATAGTAGGTATCTAAATAGTAAGAGGTGTATGCAATGTATAAGTACTAATAATCCCAACTAATGGGTGCCCATAATGTGATGATAAGTATTTGCATTATATGACATTTTTACTTCTAATTCCTTCTTAAAATGGTCTTCAAAAGGATCATTGAATATCTTATAATTTTGGTGATCACTAGGTTGTGAACATGATTCCTTTGGAGCATCATCCATGCAATATGTTTTTCATTGATAATGTATTGTATCTTATACATGAATGTAAAAAATTAGTTCTTAGAGTGCCCAAGCCCTTGCTGATAGTCAAAGTAATCATTATAATCATATCCTTTGGGGAGATGTAGACTCATATCAAACTCTATAGAATAAGGGATAGATATGAGGTGACACTCCATAATCTTTGGAAGTAGTATAGCTAGAGACTTGAGTAAGTGTGTAAAGTATCCCATTGGTACATTAGATAATAAAATATCATTATGTAGTTAGGTCACTACATTAACCATAGTATTTGTTTCTTTTTTAGGCTATGTGGGATTCACCTTATAACTTGGTTTAATAATATAGTTGGTATTTTATGTAGATGGTGTATTTCCTACATACTTAATTTTATTCATTTTAATTACTTTCATTTCATAATTATGAATAATATGGAATAATTCATCAAAATATTTTACCATTTTTAAAATACTAGACTCACGTAATGGGGAAAGAAAACTTTTCTTGAACATATCTTGAATCTCATTATCTACCATTGGATTTCTCATTTTAGATAATATTTTCTTATATCTTAAGACATATTAATTAATAGTTTCATTGGTTCCTTGTTTGATTTTTGCCATTTTGGCATAGGAAACCTTTTTGGTAGTTTTTTTTTTATAAGTATGCCAAAAATTTATGTACAAAAGGTTTGAATGCTTTTACTGATTGGACTATGAAGTCATATAACCACCTTAGAGCATAGTCATTGAGTCTCATTCTAAATAGTTTAATCAAAATTTTATCATTTGAGGCTTAATCAAGGTATGACACATAAATATAGAGGATGTAATTATGGATCACCCTTTCCCTCATATATGTCAACTTATGTGTAAAATAATAATTGGAAAGGGGTGAAAAGATATTAAATGTAGAAGAAGATTATATAACACCTCTTATGAGTCAATAGCATAAGGTCATTTACTCTAATTTTTTAAAATATTTGTAACCTTAGATTGAAATTTTTTTATAATTTATAAAATTCATTACACATATTTATAAATAAGATTTGAATATTGAGAAGTCACTAAATATGTGTACCCATAGTTTTAGTGTATATAGGAATTAAAATTGATGATTAGCTTGAAGTGTTAATGTTTCCCATGTAAGATGTAGTAATAATAGGATTTGTTTTAGGTGATGATGGTGAAAATAAATAATGTATATACCCATTATAAGTATTAATTAATGGAATTCTCATAGGGAGGGTTATTGGTATAGAATCAGTTTTAGTACCACCTAAGGATTCACCATCACTAGGTGAGGATGCCTTAACCATAGCATGATTGTTAATTTCTTCTCTTTTAACATACAAAAAAACATTTATTAAGATTTATTGTTAGTAAGATGATTTAATAATAATTTTTTATCTTCCATTTGAAAATGAGTCTTTTGAATAACATTTTCCATTGCTTATAAATGAAAATTTTAGAATTTGAAAAAAATTATAGATAATTGAAACCCTAGTTAATTAAAAACCCTAGGAATCAGAAAAATGTTACATTCACAAGGATTGGGTTCACCAAATGTTTAACCATAAATTGAGATGGGAAAATGTATTATAGGGTTAATAATTTACAGATTAATAATATCAATGTTGATAAATAAATATATAATAGGCCAATTAATTTCAAACTTAGATAAAGGATATTTTAAATTTAAATGTTAAGATATGTTTAAAATAATAAGTACATATATTGATTAATATTGTAATAAATGAGAAGAAATATTACTTAGTTGGTTTACTATGCACATGAACATCTAGGATGAAACAAGTTGGAATTGGACTAGATATAGATTTTGGTTTGATCATCAAATTGTATAAATTTTCACACTATGGCCTTGGATGTTTGCATCAAATTTGGACAGTTACATCAATGTACTTGTCTAACATAGACGTAGGTGTCTAGTATAAAATATCTACTTGATCTTGATGATAACACCTATAAACTTCTAGGTTTTCTATAACTTTTTTTTATTGTATTCACTTCTCACTCATAGGCTATCACTCTTTGTCAAATGATAAAACCCTAGTTTCCTCATGCTTGGAGTGATTATGGAAAAATGTGTTCGTGGGCACAAGGTGTCAAGCTTCACTAAGGATTCCCATATTAATGGGTGATATTTACATATCTAATAATCTGAAGAGGTCCTAAAACTTATGTAATTCTCCCATAATTTTTGGCTTGTGTATGCATAAGGATGTAATGTGTGATAAGTAATTACATAGATTGACATATCCTATAAAATGGAAAATATGGCTCTTGAGATACTCCATTGATTAAAACCTATATATGGGATGTACCTATGATTGATATTTAAATAATAAATAATAGGGAATATTTTCTCACTTGAGAAATTGATTGACTGGTTTTGATAAGTTTCCCTTTGAGTTGTTAATTTTTTGCTAGGTAAGGAATGAATGAGGATTGATCATGCATATATACCAGTCCTTTTGATAAATATCACACATTAAATGACTTAGGTATATTATAAGTACATGTTATAATTTAAAAAATTGTGACTTTAGGGTATTGGGCATTTAATTAGTCATTGAGCATTTATTTTGCCATAGTACACTTGCGTAAATGTATGTATCTAGTTGGGATGCATGTGTTTAGGAAGCTAGAAAATATGTATAGGTCCAAAAATTTATAGAGGATGTTAATAAATAGGTTTATTGTATTTTGAGTAGCATAAAAAGTCTTGGTCATCAATTTAACATATGATCAAACTAAGAGATAAGAAACATGCATAAGAGATAGTAGATGCAAACACTTAAATAACTGGAAGGTATAGGAAATGAAGGGTATAACCTTGAGAATTACTTTCCAAGTATATAATATTAAGGAGCTATATAGTTCATATTTAGTAAATATAATTTTGGCTCTTGGATTTTGTTATGGTGACATTCTCATTCCCCTTGTATGTATCCCTTCACCTTATGTGTCATAATGAGTTCTATTTTCTATGGTTTTATTATGTGCATTATATTTATATCACTAATTTTTATTCTAGTTAAGATTTTTAAATTTTTTGAGCTTATCTATGTCTTACTCATATCACACACCTCCTCTTACTGTGGGGTTCCATGATTCACATCATGCACCTCTCTTATGACATAGTCTTCTTCAATTCCTATATTAGTGTTGGTTATTATTATATTCCTCATTGGTATATATATATATATATGTATGTATGTATGTATGTATGTATGTATGTACGTATGTATACATTATGTATATGTGTGTATGTATGTGTGTGTGTATACACACACACACACACATATATACATATATATATATACATATATATATATACACATATATATACATATATATATATATATATACATATATATATATATATATATATATACACATACATACATACATACATACATACATATATATATATATAGACATATGTACATGACACTTGTATGTATTAGACTATATGTCTTGGTGGCATATATATTACTATGATGGCATACTATCCACATGTTGAAATAATTATACATGATTAAATAATTATGCATAGTAAAATTAACTCTTTATTTATAAATGAGTGACATGAAAGCTTCATCCCTCACATCAAAAGGGGGAACAGTAGTGGGGTTTTCATAGAGACTTAAGAATCCATTACTAGAATATTCAAAATTTTAAATAGAATACATGGTTCATAGATCTCAAAATAGTTTATATATCATTCTAATTTAGATAAGGGTTATATATTTACACATTGATATAGATTTTTGGGGCATTTGGCAAGTATATGCACTCACTTTATAGAGATATGAGGTATATCTGTATATATTTAGATACACTTAGATACATATGCAATACATATGTTTAATTTTTTACAAAAATAAATAGTTACATGTTTTCACATTTAGATACATGTGAGATATATGTTTCTCTATTTAGGATATAGATTCAGAGCATTATATATCCTCTAGAACTGATTATATGGTCATGACACTTGTTCATAGACATGCACAATATTTTCTACTTTACAAATTCATTTGATGGTGTCTAGTAGTGAGCAACCTTGAATTTGTAAGTCTATCTTTAGTGATTAATTCTTACTTATAAAGGTATTGTGGTTGAGTTTAAATAATATTCAATGACATTTACTTTACTCATAGTGACCCCAATGTACATCTCCCACCTTTCATTTTGGGGTAAGTTTACTTCAATATTAGTTATTTAATTTAGTATGGTTAAGGTTTAGTGATGTTATGGTATTGATAGTACTCTTGATCCATAAGGTTTTGGAATTTATGTTCCCAATCCATGGGCTTATATTAGTTACACAAAATGGGGACTTGATCACTCTCAATTCTCTAAATGTCTTAGTAAGAGAAACCATTATCCAATGTTTTAACATGGAAGCATAATCTCTAATAAGTTATAGGAAAACAAATTTTTACCCACATACATGTTCACTCTTTCCTTTCTCTAAAAAAATTAAATTTAAATTATAGGTAAGATCTTAAATTTAATTTGATGGGCATTGACTAATCAATGTTCATTGTAGGTTTTCTTAGATCAAGTTACACCTTTGGAGAATCTATCAAACACAAAGTGTGTTGTACACTTATGTCTAATTTAATCATTTTAATATATATTTGTATTGAATTTACATAGTATAATGAAAATAGATAATTTTTAGATAATAAAATATAGTATTAAAAACTTGTTTATCTTATTTTTGTCTGACCTCTGTCTTACCTTCACCCAACATGAATGATGTGTACATGAATATAATTCACCATTCACTCATATCCACATATTTTTTATGGGTCCAATATTTGTAATTTATTATTATAGGAATTCCCCTAATTTATTACAAACAACTAAATTAGCATACTTAGAAATCTCTAGATCATCAAATCAATGGTTGTGTCTCCTATTATATTGATTGATTGTTGTGTCTTAGTATTAAAAAAATTATTCACCCAAAAATGATCATACTTAAAAATAAAATAATTACCATGGGATTTACAACATTTTTACCATGTCCATGGCATGAGAAATTACCCAAATATTCTCATATGAATACAGAATAATTCTAATCTTACTAATCATCTAACATGTATCTATCAACCATACTTTAACACCTACACATTGAAATGAAATGCCTTATTATTCCTAATTTATAAACCAATCACAAGAATAATGTTTTATCCTATGTTGAAGCACCTAAAATCCAATTTAAATATTTCATTTTTCAAAATCCTAAATCTAGATCATAGGTTATATACATTTAAGGAGCAATAATTGTACACATACACTTAATGGGGATAACTACATGTGGCTTGACTACTATTTTAGAATATTTAATATCTATTAAATTCTAAACAATTTAACATGGATTTTTTGGGGTTATATTAACCCACATTTATTCCACTTTCTTAAGAACAATTATATCATTATAAGTAGACCTAGGGTTTCAAGTGAAGCCAACATATTTATGTCACTTTTACACACAATCAAACCTTGGGATCCTTAATAGCATTATAATAGAAAATATATCACCATTATTTACCTAAATATAAGGTTATATACATCTATAATAAATTATTAGACTCAAAACATAGTGAGATATAGTACTAAATTAAGGTAACTATATTATTTGGTTGTACACATAGACCCAAATCTTGATTTGAATGTGATACAATCCAATTTCATTTTAGACCTACCACATTCCTAAATTATTAATCTTCTTGAAAACATCAACCAATAAGTGTCATATACCATTTTTTACTTTCCATATTTATAAATTTAGAGTTCTAAATTAATTCTAAGCCTTTTCATTCATATTTGTATTTAATTGTTATAATTAAAATTAGAATTACAAAAACATTTTTTTTTAATCTTAATAAGGGTTAGAATTAATAAAAAAAGGTAAAAAATATCCCAACCATAGTGTCAAATATCATATAAATGTTCAATAATGGGTAATTTTTGTTCAAAATTTTTTATAATTTTTTCACTTATCTTATTGTGTGTGTCTAGTTTCACAATTGGGATAATATTAGAAATCTAAAGTGAATAATCAATAGTTAATATGAAACCAATGTATAATAAATTTCTAATTTCATATTCAACCAAAGTAACTTTAGGATTATATTTCCAATATTTTACTTAAATGAATTCAAATTGGGATGGGAAAATCTATAATGAATCATAGTGGATAGATTGATATAGACATATGTACAGAATACTAAGAAAATAAATGAAAAACTCTAAAAAAAACTTGATATGGTATATTTATTACCTAGGAATCAACATTTTACTCAATAACACAATATTAGGATGTTTTTTAATAAAAATTTGAATTTATTTTTTTCTTTATTTAATAATGTAGATTGATCCTCCACATATTAAGTAGTAATTAAGGGATCAAAACCTTCTAATGGAATGTTTTAATAAATATTTGAGGGCTAAAACTCCTTAAAATATGCATTATTTTTTATTATAAATAGGAATAAACCTTGGGTAAATCCACATATGATCCCATATTTTCCTTTAAGTGTTTCATCTTAAAAAAAAATTAAACTATGTGTCCTTGTTAATTGGCTCATGATGTACAAGATATAAAGGTGAAATAATAATTATTTCACATGCATTATTTTTAATATAATTATAAAAGTGATAATGTTAATATTTATTCTTGATTACATGCTCATTATTGTTAAGAGACATGTGATTCACTTGAAAATTCACATATTTTACTTGATATTCATTGTTATATCCAATACATATTTTAAGTTGATGAGTAGTTATAAAGGTTTGTTCTTTAACAGATTGATCATTATTACTTAACCCTTAAATTTTGTATCATTGCTTGTGTGCCCATTTATATCAAAATCCATATTTTACCAAATAATTTTGTATTACATAAAGAGGTTGTTTTGAAATATTAGTATTGAAAAAAGTGTTTGTCACAAGTTTTTCAATTATATCATTGTTTGATGATGTATCACTAAGCACAAATGATTAAATTTGTATTTTAAATTTCTAAAGGATGAAATATAGTTGAAAAATACCAAATTTATGTATGTATATTGATAGGATCAAATATTAGTTTGGAAAAATGTTCATTTGTACTATCATTATGATTTCCACTATCCCCATTGGTATTTATAGTTTCACCCACTTTAAATGTACTCAAATGTCCTAATGGAATGTATTTTTAGGTGCCAAAATATACGGTTTTGGTGTATTTATATGTATAATGATACTTTTTATTGGTTCTACCATCTGATAAAACCATAAAATAACTTTATCCATAAGAAAATTATATAAGCATTCCTCATGAAAAAATATTAAGAATTTATCTAACATAGATGGAATTGTATTCATAAAACTAATCCAGAGACTACCACTTAAAATATGATAGATCACATCCTTAGATAAATTATGGTATTTTATAGGTAAAGTATGTAGTCTAAAAGCTATATTTAATGCTATTTTTCTAGAGCATTTCTTGGTTAATTTTAAAAATGTTTTGTGATCATATATGAAGTTATAATAGAATCACAAGTAATCCCAAGTATATATTTAATAAAGGTCTGATTATAAATATTCAATCTCAGACCATTGTCTATAAGCACATGTTTTTTTTCCATTTAATTTGAATAATAAATTGAATTTATAAGGGTAATTATTGGTATAAATTCTCTTTGGAAGGTGTTTAGTTATTTTATGATTAATTTTATTTAAATTTATTAAAATAATGAATATTAATATTATTTTAAATAGGTAAATAACATACAAATATGATTATAAAAATGTAGATTGATATTTAAATTTGATTATTATAGATTGTAAAATATATATGGAAGAAAGGTAGATAGATTACCAAGATATTATGTTGCTCATTGTTTTGTTTATTGTCCTTAAAAAATATATGTCTTCTTTGTAAGTGCTTATATTTAATAAACTTGAGTTCAAACAATGCATGGACATTACTATCAAAACTTAGACCCTTTTGATGATAGATACCATCCATGCCATACCAAAAATGTCCATGTTGATTGTGAAGGTTTTCAATGTCTCAGAACCATGTGAATTTATATAAATACATGCCTCTAATATGTGTGTTCATCTTTAGTCCCATGTATTGATCACTATTTTCTTTTTATTTCCTTTGAAACCCTAATATCACTTTTGATGAGATCACCTTTGAAAAAAGATTAATAAATTGGGTTGTAATAATATAACCACTTCCCAATAATTTAATGAGTGTATAATAATTTATAATACTCTAAAAAGGCTCAAACCACATGGAGTTAACCCACATAGGTGTGTGTGTGCACTATCGTGATCCATTTACAATATAGTGTAGTGTTTTAAATTTCACACTTGGAACCATGAAATTTTTACCTTGGTGTGTGTTTACACTTTGATGTAGGATTTATATGTTTTTAAAGATGTATATTCCATTGTAATAATGCCTCCAAAGATTTCTAATTTATTTCTCAATGTGATTGTAAAATAATGACCAATTTACCAAGTGAGTATAACGTTAATATTTATACATTATTGTCATATATTTTATGATATATCAAACATGTCTTGCTTGACCTAATGGAGAGTTACAAAATTTAGAAATAGATTTAGTGTGTTCCTAGACAATACTAATACTGATAAAGGTAGAGATATGTAGGAAACTGCACTAGATGACTATTGATGGTATATTCTTAGGAGTGAAAATCAATAGTTTGAGATATTAAAATATTTAGTTTAGGATTATATAAGATTATTGCATAGACTAAGGTTATTTTGAATATCAGTATCTAGTAATTTGGATTGGACAAGATAACATGTGGATATATAATAGGCTAAAGTGTGCACAAGTCTCATATGTGTATCCGAAGCCTACATATATCAATGTGTTCCAAATTTGATGTTTCAAAAGTATATAATTACAAATTTAGGTGTCCAAAATTTATCCCTATAAATTATAATATTTAAAATGATATATTACAAGGATAAAACAATAAATTTTCTTTTTGTAATTAATCACACTTCATGTTGAAAGGTGTGCCATAAATTTACCACTTTCTCAATGAAAGACCTATAAGGAAAAATGTATAGATAAATTTACATTAATGATATAAAATATGAAATAGTATAAATCATGAATTATTTTAAATTGAAAATTCAAGGAATTAATACACCCAAAGCTATCCTAACTAACATTCCACATTTTTAAATATTTTGGATACTTCCAATGATCGATTATGCCCCATGGTTATGAAATTGTTTAATCTATGAGTTAAAAAGTGTTAAGGACTTAAAAATAATAGGATCAGGAGAGGTATATTTTGAGTGCCAAAAAAACATGAAATACACTACTAATATCATCATAACTATTTTATAGAACTTGAAATCATGATCATATATAAAAGTGGAACCACAAAACCAAGATCTTATGTAAAGGTGGAAACATGAAACATGTTATTATGTTAAAATATAACCCTAAAATTTGTTATTATTTAAAATAATCAACTATTTTAAATGTAATATATATCCAAAGTGTTTACTTATTACCATCATCCCCATCAATCCAAAATACAAAAAAAAAAAATGCATTAAAAGTATTCATGTCCCAAATATTGATCCATATATACCTCAACATGGAATAAAATATCATAATTAATATACACACACACACACACACACACACACACACACACACACACACACACACACACACACACACACACACACACACACACACACACACACACACACACACACACACACACACACACATATCATAATGTCATATAATGTTATTTAATATATAAATTAAATTAATCTAACAAATATAATCAATATGACCCATATAATTTATCTCAAAATGTTAATAAATTTCCCAACTTTTCATAAAAATCATGTAGAATGCCCCACATGTCTTAATATCTCCAATTTGTACCCCCAAAATCATATAATCTGATCTAAGTGTGAAATATATATTATTCATGGAATGAATATAAAATACAATCCCACTATATGTCCATGTTTTTATATGAAGGGAAAATCATGCAAATCAGTCATCTAAAAAGAAATATTTATGCACACCATGTGTTATATAAAAAAATTATTTGTGTAAAGTATGTATACAAATACAATACAAGTCATAATGTAAATATTTTATTATTTAAGATCATATTAGACATGTAATCCAAGGAAATCATTATAAAAGTATAATTTCTAATAGATAAATCAATTAGGAACATAATAATAAGCATCACAATAGATACATGATAGAAATAATGAAATCACAAAAAATATAAGTATGGATAAATCAAATCATGGAACTAAAATTAATAAAAATAATATATGTACCCATGCACATTCACATAATATCATGATTATGAAGCATGTAAGCACTTAGACATGATGTAACTCTAAGCCAATACAAGCACACCACTACCATCACCTAGTCTAGGGTGTTCTATGACTAACACATGAGGTGATAAATAACAATGAATTGACTCATATAACATTAAATATAACACACATTAATAATAAAAAAATAAAATAATCATCGACATCAAGCACACACATAACAAAGAATGTTAGTCTACATAATCAATCGATATCATCACATAATATAGAAAAAAAATCCATAGGAAATAGAAACATATAAGTATGAGAAAGATAAATTATTTTATAATAATCTAGTTTAATTAATGGACTAGTATATAAAATATAAAACCTTATAATTGTTCAAATATTTCCCTACTCTAGGTATGCCTCAATGTTGAAACGTCTCCCTAGATTGAAATAATATCATATATGTATGTTCATATATCATATGTAATGTATATTTACTACAACTCAATCATGTATTCCATGAATATTATGTGCATATAATATAGATAAATGATTCATTTTGTATATTATAAATAACATGACTTAGTCAATTTTACTAGCAAAAGATGCCATTCATATGTCCCTATTTTATATATTTTTGAATGTAATTATATTGTCCCAAATAAATAATGATTCCATTAATTATATGTTAAATTTTAGTTCATGGATTTTTTATGTCCTAATTTTCAACTCAATTTCCATATTCATCGCTTAATTTAAACATTTTATCCTAGTTAATATATATTTGTTTTCATTTATAATATAATATGTATAAAAATCATACTATACTGTAAAATTATTTTATTATATTTGTATCTCTTCAAGGTTTATATCACTATAAATATAAATTACCCAAGTTATGGTCATTTTGTAAGTAAATACATGGAGAATAACTAGATATCATTCCTTGAACACTAGTTGAAGAAATGGTTTCCACTTGTTATTATTGAATTTTAGATGTTGGTTCTCTTAAAATGGAAAAGGTGTTTCCTTGGAGATAAAATTTAGTATGGTCAAGATTATTTTCAAGATATACATCAATTTATATTACCCATGAATTTACTAGTATATCATTCTATTAGTTCAAATAATGTTCAATGTTTAAAATAGAAAAATGAAACTTGAGACTTAGAGATATGGGCCACTTGATGGATATTATATGTATGTTTCAAAAAAATTATTATTATTAAATTATTTAAATTCATATACTATAAATTTCATAAGTTTCATGTTACATACATTAACTTCATAATAATGGTAAACCGTGACACTATTTCATTACTTATAGTCTATGTGAGGGGTAAATATCAAATGTTCCATAAATGAAGATGAAGTTATGGTTTTCACATTATAAACCATATATATAATGTTTTCCATCTTACATACTTACTTATTATGAACCTCCTTATTATGAAAATATTATTTAGGTAAATCGTATTTTGTGAATTCAACCTCAAGAAAAAGAACCATAGTTTGAGATAGATAGGTTTTATTTTGGAGATAGATATGTAACTTTTAGCAATATTCTTGTGATTTTGGCATGTCAAAGTTTATCTTAAAGTTATATTAACCTTAGGGATAAGGTTTAGATTTTTTTTTTAAAATTATCTATGGATTTCATCATGATAATCATATGATGTAAAAGAATGGTATCACTTTCAATAGGTTTACGTAAGGGTTGAGTCTTATCATTAATGGTAACACTAAGTACACTAATTCTAAAGGATTAGAAATTTATAATCACAAACCCTAGATAATTAATAATTGATCTTGATGAAATATATCTCACTAATGTAAACTAATAATTTCTCATGCATTACCTCATAATCATCTATTATTTTAGTGAAATTACATGGTGATGGGTAGGAAGACTAAAGGTGGAATTTTGAATGTGAGCAATGGGCAGGAAGAGGGTGAGCTACAACCTAGAAATGATTCTCTGAAGGAGGAACTTGTACTATAAATATATCTAGGACAAGGTTAACCTACTATTTTGAAGGATGCATTAAATTACATGTCAGTTTTAGGATAGGGTCAACCTCCAGACATAGTGCTTGATCTTTCTAGAGGAAAAAAATCAATCTCATGGTTTGATATAGTGTCAAGAGAGTGATTAAATATAAAAATATTAGAATATTCTATTCTAATCCCAAATAGTGAAATAAATTAGTTATGCCTTGATGTCCCAAATTTTATCATAGAGAAATTTGACTCTTGTTAAATTTTCTCTTGGCTAAATTTATCAATTTTAGACCTAATATTGATTCCTTTCAAAAGTGGAATAATTTCAAATGGCATCCCTAAGGACAAATTGACATAATTTCTATGCCAAAGAACTTTTTCTTAATCTAATTTTCAAATTTTGAATACTACATTAGGATTCTCACTAGAGGCCCATGGCTTATGGGTAAATCCAATATTTTTCTTCATTACTAGAAATTAGGTTTTAAACTTGATAGTGTCATTATGGAGGATATTTATGCATGGGTGAACCTATCAAAACTACCCCTAGAATTTTAGGCCCCAAAGTTTATTCATGGTATTGCCAAAGCTCTTATCCAACCAATATCCATTGACCTTATAACTAGGTCTAGATGTTCACTCTGAGCTTTCTATTTTTATGTGTTCATTCTTGAAAAAAAGCCCCTTATTTACTCAATCAATATCAGATCTAAATATGTGGTTTAAAATAAATGCAGTATGTTTGAAATAAATTCATAAATTTATAAAGCCTAAAACGTCCTAAATCATTCTTTGAACGATTATCCCCTTCTTAAGGAACCCATCCTTCCCCCCACTCCCTGATAGGTTAAGAAACCTCTTTACCTAAACATTTCCCCCCACCCCCATCAAGTTTACATCCTTATACCTCCATCCTTTAACCCTTATCCCCTTTCCCATCTACCTACCCCTACTCTTGTACCTCTTCATCTGGGGGAGATGTTTTCTACCATAGCCTCTACTAAGTCTTTGCTTTCCCAAAATATTCTTAGACCTGCTCGGGCTTCTCCCTCTTTGATGCATTCAATTACTATTATATCTATCATCATAATTGACTAGAAGGATAAAAATGCTACACCATCCTTACTCCCATTGACTAATATTTTGGTCGAAGTATCTTTTTCTTCTCATATTTTAAATCCAACTTCTTCTCATCCACTTAAAGAACACCTAGAAGATTTCCATGAAGACTCATCTTCTCTCCTTTATTTTGAATATTTATTAACAAAAAAGGATCTAGTTCATCAAGAATTTTTTCCTTCAAAGGATTTTTTAACTCTTATTATAATTATTGGGTTGTTTAATCCCTTTTCACTTATCCTAGGATAATGTTCTTCAGCAAGTAAGAGAGACAATGTTGAGATAATTAAGGAAATATCTTAGGAGAAATGGATGAAGGTTCACCCAAAAAAGGAAAGGGAAAAAAACAAATTAGGAAAAGAGCTAAAATCTATTGGAAGACCATCTAATTATAATTCAACAAAATTTGAAACTAATAAACAAGTTTTAAATAGTATTCAAATGACCCTCAGACATTTATTAAACAATAAGAAATGAAGATTATATATTGGAATATAAGGGGTTTAAATAATCATATCAAATAGAGATTGGAAAGAAACATGGTCTACAACCAAAAACCTCATATCTTAATTCTCTAAGAAACCAAACTATCTAAGGATAAAATTTTGAAGAACAAATCTAATATCTAGGATAAAGATTTTTGTAAGAGTAGAAGTTTTAGAGGTAGCTCTTATGTGATGATGGTTTTCTAAGATCCCTTTGTCTAGGAAGGAATGGCCATGTTAAAATATGATTCACATATCATAGTCTTCTTCAAAGACATTCACACTAAAGTGTAGTGGGTTGTAATAAGCATCTATGCATCTAACACTTGGAATGATAGGAAAAAATCTAGGCAAATTTGATAGAAATTAGGAAATGTTTAAAAGATAAGACCTAGATGGTGGTAGGTGAATTTATTTCTCCTTTATCCTTGGGGGTAAAAAATGGGGGACCTACACTTTCAATGATAATAAGATGGATTTTAGTGATTTTATTACTAAGATGGAGCTCATGGATATTGGCTTGAAAGGAAATCCCTTCACCTATTTAAATAAGAGATTGGGGGAAAACCTCATTCAAGTTAGGATTGATAGGTTTTTAGTCTCAATGTTGTGGGATTTACATTTGATCATCTCTTTATCTTCCTTTCCTAAGGTTGGCTCTGATCACAATCCCTTGATTTTCACCAGTGAAAAGATGTATAAACTTAAAATCACCTTGTTCAGATTTAAGAAAATGTGGTTATCTAATTTGACTATGTTTGATTCACTAAAGGAATTATGGAAGTTTCCTATGTAATTTTTAGCCATGTATATCTTAGCTATCAAACTCAAACATTTCAAGCATAACCTCAAGACCTAAAACAAAGAAGTTTTATGGAATATTTTTATCTAAAAGTGAAAAATAGAGGAGGAATTACACATAATTGAGGAGGAAATTAATGATTTTGGTTCCATTACTTATTCTCATGCTAAATAAAAGGAATTCTTAACTTTATTACACACTCTGGAAGCTAAGGAAGAAATCTGTTGGCATCAAAAATTAAGAAAAGCATGGATCAAAGAAGGTGATAAGAATACAAAGTTTTTTAATCTTTCAGCGTCTAGAAATCATGAACATAAATCATTTTCATAAATTTAGGGGGAAGATGGGACTTTGTATAAAGATGAAAAAGATATCAAACTACAAATTTTTAACTTCTATAAAAATATTTTCCCTCATGTTCCCTCTCAGTATGTCTAGCTAGAAGATCAGGTGTTTAAACTCATCTAGGGAGTAATAACCCAAGAAGACAATGCTTCCATTATATATCCACCTTATAATAAAGACATCAGATCTATAGTTTTATCTTTACAAGGTGATAAGGCCCCTAGTTTGGATGGATTTCTCCCTTTTTTCTTCTAGGTATTTTGTGACATTATTCAGACTGAATTTTTTTTTATTATCTCTAAATTTTTCAAATCTGAAACTATGCTTTAGGAATTCAACAACACTTTAATATTTTTAATTACTAAGAAGCATGGGGTAAACCAATTGAAGAATTTTAGACTCATCAACATTTTTTCTACCTTTTACAATATTTGTACTAAAGGTTTGGATTTAAGAACTCAAATGCTCCTTGACAAGTTGATTATGGAACAATAATGGGCTTTTGTTTTTGGTAGATAGATTTTAGATGTTATTACTATTACCCATGAAACTATATATTCAGTTTCAAATTACTCTCGATAGGGTATGTTCTTCAAATTATATATAAATAAAACTTATGACAAGGTTTTATGACACTTCATAGATAAAGTGTTTCAAATTTTTGGGTTTAATCAAGTTGTTATAAATCTAATCACATCCTCTATATTCATCCCCATGTTCTTAGTCATTATCAATGGACTCTCAAAGGGTTTTTTTTTAGTGGGTAGAGATCTCAGACATGGTGATCCCCTATCACCTTAATTTTTTATCTTAATGGTTGAAACTTTAAATAGAATCATTGATACTTCTAGTTCTTTTAGGTTCATTAAGGGAATTAAAGCCACTCCTAACACTAAATTTGTAACCCACAAATAATTTTTTCATAATAATCTAATGATGGGAGAAGCCTATGTTTTTGAAGCTAAATGTTTTAGGAAAATTCTTGATATTTATCAGGTAGTGTCAAGTCAAATATTTGACTTCCTTAAAAACTCATTATTTATCAATACCTTGCCATCCTTGTAAGGGAAGATTTTTAGGATTATCAAATGTGTAATAAAGAATCTTCCTTCCTCCTATCTAGGTATTCCTCTATTTAATGGTAAAATGAAATTAGATTTATGTAATCCTCTCATTGATAGGATTCAAAAGAAATTGTCTATATGGAAAGCGAATTTACTCTCTAAAGATAGAAAATTACAATTAATCAAGAGTTCATTGTAGATTATCCTAAATTAATTCATGTCTTTGTTTACCATATTGGGTAAAGTGGTTGACCAAATTGAGAAATTGTAGAAGAATTTTCTCTAGGGAGACATAAGACAAATTTAGATTTCCACATTTATCTTGGAATAATGCCTATTTACCTGTAGCCAAAGGGGGATTGGGTCTTAGGAGGGTGAGGTCTATGAATCAATATATGTTTGCTAAGAAAGTATGGAGGTTGATTAAGTAAGATAATCAATGGACAAGGATTATTAATGCTAAGTATTTGAATTTTGGGGAGGGTTTTTGCTTTCTTATAAAAGAAGCTACTATTAGTGGTTCTACTTTTTGGAAAGCTTTGAGAAAAAGAGAGGATATTCTCTTGAGGGGTTTAAAATATAAAATAGGTAGAGAAAATAAATTCAAATTCTATGGATGTCTATGGCTCAATCAAACCTCATTAGGAACCTTGTCATTTGTAGAGGGGCTGAGATAGTATTTTAAATACGTTATAGTTTAGAAAGTGTGTGATTATTGGTAGGAGATTGAAGGCAACAAAATGTGGTATTTACTTCATAAAGAATATTTGAATAATCAATAAACCCTTTTTTTACAAGAGTTAAATAATATGCTTCAAAACACTCATATCAATATATTTCCAAAAGATGATGGCCAAATATGGATGACTAATCCTAGTGGTTTATTTTTTGTAAGATCTAATTATCTTTCTTTATGGGACCAAGAAGATTAAGAGGAAAACTATAATTATTTGTGGATTAAAATCCTTATCCCAAAGATTAATTTTTTCTTCTAGTTGGTAGCCCAAAACAAAATCTTAGTAGTGGATAATTTAATGAAGAGGGGAATCCCAATTCTTAATAGGTATGCTATATGTAAAAAGGATGTTGAATCTACTGATCATATCTTTCTCTCCTATCCATTTTATACCTCCTTATTTCATTCATTATTTAAATTTTCTAATTATTCTTATGTTTCTCTACGGTCCATAATGTATTTTATGTGCTAATAGGAGGCACTTTGGGATTATCCTCGCCTAAAATTATGTTGGATTATTTCCCTCCCTCATATTTTTTTGGGAATATGTATTTCTAAAAACTCAATCATTTTCTATAACTTGAATCATAGTCACTCCTCAACTTTCAAGAAAATAATGGCTTTTATCAAAGAGAATTTGTTAACATATGCTTCCTATTTTTATGATCCTCCTTCCCCTCACTTTTCTAAGATTGTTCACATGTTGAATCTTGAAATTACTATCCAATCTCAAAATTTGGGTGTTAATAGATTAAATATTAAGTGGACCTAACCTCCTACTCAATGGCATAAACTAAATATTGATGGAGTAGATAAAGGGAATCTTGGCCCTACTAGAGGTGGAGGAGTCATCTAAGATTCTAATATAAATCTCATGGTATCTTATGTTGTACCCTTGGGGATACAAACCAATCACATGGAAGAAGACATGGGTTCTTGGTGGGGTATATAATTTTCAACTAAGATGGGATTGGATAAATTATAGTTGGAAGGAGATTTGATGAACATTATCAAATAATTGAAGGGTTCCTTCCAATCTTTGAATATTACCAGCATAATGGATGATGATAAAACCTTGTTAAATTATTTTAGGGGGTGTCTATAGATAATGTCTATAGAGAAGGTAATAAAAACGTTAGTAAAATGGAAAATCTAAGGGTCAGTTGTGGATCTCTCACTGACTACCAAGGTGACATGGAATTTCCCATTAACATCAAGCAAACATTAAAATCTATAAAGGATAAACCAATGCATGACTTTATGAGTATCATTATTGATAAATATAATTAACATGGATGTATGAGATTTTGTACATGTAGAGAAATCATGTTTTATCCATACCTCAAGGCCTTGTATGAGTGGATATATTTCATATTAATTACTAATATGTTTAATGGAAAGGCAATCAATATTATTTTAGACTTCTCACTAAGTGTTCCCACTCATGAAAAGTGTAGAGAATGTAAACAATCCAAAATGGGAGGTGATCATGATAGAGTTGAGCCCATATCCTATGACAAGGTTAAATAAGACCATTATATATTGAGGAAGATGATAAAATGAGGGATTACAAGTTTCATCGAGAGATTGGTTGGCCATAATGTGATGATTTTTAGATATTTTCCAAGAGGATGGAATGAAAGGGAGGTTCATATGGATGGCTTGAAAATCATGGTCACTAAAGAAATCACCAGTGACATTACAAGTATGGACTACAATAGCATATAACTTTTCAAAGAGAAGAAGAGAAAAGACAAACTATTTAGTATTTTTTACAGCACAGAGAAGAAGAAACCCAAGTCATTGAACCACAAAGGGTTTATTAGGTTTCATATTCCTAGGAAGTGGCCAAATGTTTATCTTAAAATAATTAAATATATCACTCTTGAAGGAAATCATACAATAATCTTTTCTCACCATTTTTTTCTCCTCAATAATTTTGGAGGTCACCCAATTAGTATCACCTTATTTTTACTAAATATTTTAAAGTTCTTATCATGAACTTCAAAATAAACCCCAAAGTGGATATAATTCATAAGGGGCTTATCTTATTTATGGTCAAAATGGGGGAAACCCTATGGAGAAAGTCAATTGCTAAGGCTATACACATAATAATTAAGCAGGAAGAATTAGATAGGGAGGATGAAATTTTCTTAGAATTAGGCATATAACCTATAGGGGAAGAATGAAAGATTCAAATTAGAAACATCCAAGGGGATTTCCAACCCAGAGGCAACCATAAGGGAGTCCTAGTATATGTCAAACCCATTACCATCATGGGTCGTTTTCCCTTTAAATTTAACCTAAATGATAAAATTAAATAGTCTATGGAAAAAATTGTAGATGAAAGTGACCATTTAGGGGTTACTGAGCTTGGAAATTGTAGATGAGTTTGATAAGTTTAAAGAATTATTATCCCCAAGTGATTTTTCCATGGGTAAAGGTGATAATCAATAGTATAAAGAGGAAAAAGTTAATGTCAGGCAATCTCCATAGAGTGCAAAAAATAGTCATAGTGGAGGTGGAGAAGAATACAAGAGGTATTCTGAATAGGGAAAGGAAGAAATCAAATATGTAGGGCTAAAGAGGAAGATGGTTGTCATTAAAACTATGCAAGGAATTGGAAACCATATTAGAAGTCGGGAGAAGAAAATTTAGAACATGGGGACCAACAAATTAGTTCTCTATTTGATGTCTAAAGATTTGAACTAGTTATTTCTTGGTATCTAGTTTCTTCTAGTTTTTTCATAGTTTTTTTGGCATTGATTTGTCTGAAGATAGTGGTTCTAGCTAGTTTTTGAGTTTTGTTTACTCTTTCTATTTTGGTACTATTGGTTTATATTTTTTATCTTTCAAGATTTCTTGTAATGGGCTTGGGATCCTCAATTTGTCTATTAAACTTATCTAATTACAAAATGATTTCTCATGCATAGAAATATCCTTAATTTCTTTACATTTTGATTCATCATTATCTATAATTATTCATTTTGTGATAGCATGGAACAGTGTATTGACCATATCCCTATCAAAAATAGTATGGTATCTATATTTTTTATCACTATCATCAAGTATTTAGGGGGAGGAATGAAATGAGTCATAGTTGATATTTCCATTTGATTAGTAACCAGAAGCATCTAAAATTTAATATTTATGTAATATGTGTTAATAATGAGAAATTTATAATTATTAATATCATACATAATTTTATTGTATACAAATTTAGCCCATTTCATTTCCTGATATAAGAATACAACATAATCCATGAAATAAGATTGTAATTATGACAACCATAGGTTTAATTATAAAATCCAAACACTTAGAAACCATTTTAGCTATGTTAGAGATTTAATTATGCAGATAAATAAAATAAAATAAAATATATTTAAAATTCAAAATCTATTATGAAATAAATCTATAAGCCTACAGAAATATGAACCCATAAGCTAAAAGAGACCTATGGCATTTTTGTGGTTAATTCAGTGGTTAAGTTTACATGAACATTTTACTTATTTTTCTATTAATTTGATACAAATGAAATAAAACTATAGATATACATACTACGGAGAATAAGTAAATAATCATAAAAAATTGAATATAAGATATTAGATTGATATTGTAGTTTGATAAGTATTTTACATTATTTTGGATTAATTTATCTAAACAGGTGTAAAACTATTAATATTCAAATTATATAACATATATATAAATTAAGCAAATCTAAAAGTAAAATAATATGTTAAATTAAATTTTAATATTTATCAAAAATTACCAAGAATACTAGGGTACTTAGATTATTATTGTTTTATTTGATTATGATACTTTTCATAGGTGACAAGAAGGACTGAAGCTAGACCATGACTCACTAAATTTTATAAATTGACTATGTGGACCCACTTTGATGAATATAATATAGAATAAACACTTTTGAAAACTAAATTCATCTGATGTCTACTAAAAATGTCTCTTTGAAATGTGATAAACTATTTTGAGATATATTGATTATTTAAAAATGATTACTTTAGACAATATTCAAATCTTGTTACTCTATGCAATTTGAGACTTAATTATCCTTCACATTGAAATCATAGATCCAATTTTGAAAAAAAGGCTTACCTCTTATATGTAATTGAAAATACGGTTTGAGATGACCTAAAAAAACCCTCACTAAGTTGATGAGTGCTACTTGTATTTCAAATAATTTGTAGAAGGATCAAACTAAATTTGGTTCTCCCAATTATGTGTATGTGCACAATAGTGATCCATTAATATTGAAGAAGTATGAAACTTGGATTTCAACATTTGAAATATACAAACTTGACATGGATTTAATTAATTTATACTTAGATAAGACATACTACTTTGAGGGGTTTCTGATTAATATGGTTTTATGTTTTTCCTATCAATGTGTAGGTGTATAAATGCCCTCTAGGTAGGTTTAATATACATGTTTTATACATATTAATATGATTATTCTTAGTTTATGTAAATTAATAAATATTTTGGTAACATGTTATGTAACTAACATACAAAACATATGGAATGACCCATAAGAAAGATTTAAATTTATGGAAAATGATATCTAGTAGGTACACATATGGAGCTAGTATAGGTAGATGAATCTAGTATAAATAATCATTTTACTATAAACATAGGTTCTTGAGGAATAGGAAACACTAATGTACTGATTATGAGATAGTTCTATTAGGATAATTATAAAATTAGGAATAGACTATGGAATTCTTATAAGTGACTGATAACAAATAAATAATGTTGGATCCATTGATATATGAATAGATAAAAATATAATGAAAAAAAATAATGTATGTATGTATAAGTTATGTATTATAAATATAATTTAATTCTATCATTTTAAAGTCTCTAATACTAGATATGTGTCTAAAAATTCCGTCAATTTATTCTAGTACTGAAAATTATAGAGTAAAAAGATAAACAAATTGCATGTATTATTATGTGATCACATTTTGTCTTAGGGATAAGTATCCAAGCCAAATAAATTATTCATGAAAACTTACAATAATACATACAACAATCAATGTCTATATATGACATGAAATTTTAATTAAATTAGATAAGTTAAATATTTGAAATTAGAGGGTCAAGAAACTAATTATCTTGTAAGATAACCATGCTACCCTATGATGTATTGGATATTGGGGTGATTATTCCCAAATATAAGTTCCATTATGTAAAACATGGATTGGGAAAATAAATTACCCAAACCTTATGATAATTCCATTCTCATTTAGCTCATGAAGAACTTTTAATAGTGGGTTCATATGCAAATGTGGAACTTTATACTAGGCTCATATATAAATTTAAATAAACTGAATCAACAACTACAAATGGATTTTATATTCATTATCATACCTTTAGTATCTTAATTAACTAAATCCATATTAGTTTGTCATAAATTATGGATCATGATTTTTTTAGAACCCCCGTATGAATTATGTCCCATAAAACCATATTAATCCAAAAACCCTCAAAGGAGTATGTCTTATCTAAGTATAGATTACTTAAATCCATGTCAATTTTTCATATTTTAAAGTGTTTAAATCCAAGTTTAATTTTTCATCCATATGAATGGATCAATATTATGCACATACACATAATTGGTAGAACCACATGTAGTTTGATCCTTGTACAAATTATTAGAAATGCAGGTAGCACTCATCCACACAGTGAGGGTAATTTTAGGTCATCTCAACCCATATTTTAAATTAAATATTATAGGTAAACCTTGTTTCAAAATTGGATATATGATTTCAAAGTGAAGGATAATTAAGTATTAACTTTCATAGAATAACAATATTTGAATATTATATAAAGTAATGGTTTATAAGCAATCAATCTATGTCAAAGTAGTTTATTAGATTTCAAAGAGACACTTCTCATATACATCCTATGCCTTTACTTTCCAAAAGTGTTTATCTTATCTCATACTCATTGAAGCAGGTCCACATAGTCAATTTATAAAATTTAGTGAGTCATGGTCTAGTTTCAGTCCTTCTTGTCACCTGTGTAAAGTCTCATAATTAAAAAATAATAATAGTAATATAATTACCCTATTATTATTCATAATTTTTTTATAAATATTAAATTTTAATTTAACATTTTATTTTACTTTTAGGTCTTCTTAATTTATATATACTTTATATAATCTGAAATTCATAGTTTTAAACTTATTTAGATACATTAACCCAAAATAAGGTAAAATAATTATCAAACTAAAATATATATCCACTCTCTTATATTAAAATTTTTATGATTATTTAATTATTTTACATAATCTATATATCTATATTTTTATTTCATTTATATAAAATTAATCAAAAAATAAGTAAAACATTCATGTGAACTCAACCATTGAATTAACCACAAGAAAACCATAGGTTTCTTTTAGCTTATTGGTTCATATTTTATAGGGATTTATATTTATTTACTAATAGGTTTTGAATTTACAATTTATTTTTTATATCTTATTAATCTACATAAGTACATCTCTAACATAGATAAAATGGTTTTTAGGTGTTTAGATTTTATAATTCGAGCTATTATTGTCATAATTACATTCTTATTTCATGGATTATGTTGTATAATTATATTATGAAATGAAATGGGTTAAATTTATATACATTAAAACTAACTATGATATAAATAATTATAAAATTCTCATTATTAACACATTTTACATAAATATTTAATTTTAGAGGCTTCTAGTTACCAATAAAATAGAAATATCATGTATGACTCATTTCATTCCTCCCTCAAATATTTCATGATAATGATAACCAATATACATAACATATTATTTTTTATAGTCCTATGATCAATACAGTGTTCCATGATATCATAAAATGAATAATTATATATAATGATTAAACAAAATGTAGAGAAACTAAGTATATTTTTATGCATGATAAAGTATTATTTTCCCTTAGTAACATATATTTAATGATTATAAATATAAACTATCTTGTGTTTGTGATTATAAATTCCCAACCCATGATAATTAGTGTGCTCAGTGCTACCATCAATGATAATACTCAACCCTTGAGTAAACCTATTAAAAGTGAAACCATTCCTTCACATCATATGATTACTATGATGCCTTCGATAGATGAGTTACAAAAAAAATTCTAAACCTTATCCATAAAGTTTATGTAACTTTAAGATAAACTTACACATGCCAAAAATCAACCCTCCTTGAATGAATGAGTGATACCTACATTTATAATGATTTGTATAAGGATCAAACTACATGTTACTCTCCAAATTATGTGTATGTACACAATAGTGATCCATTAGTATGGATGAAAAATGAAACTTGGATTTCAACACTTGAAAATATGTAAACTTGACATGAATTTAGGTAATTTATACTTAGGTAAGACATAGTCCTTTGAGGGGTTTCTAATTAATACGGTTCTTTGATTTTCCTATCAATGTGTAGGTGTATAAATGTCCTCTAGGTAGGTGTAATATACATGTTTTCTAGATAATAATATGATTAGGCTTAGTGTATATAAATTAATAAATATTTTGGTAACATGTTATGTGACTAATATTCAAAACATATGGAATGACCCATAGGAATGATTTACATTTAGGGAAAATGATCTTTAATAGGTACACAAATGAATCTAATATGGGTAGATTAATCTAGTATATATAATCATTTTACTATAACAATAGGTGCTTGAGTAATAGGAAACACTAATGAGCTGATTATGAGATAGTTATATTAGTATAATAACAAAATTAGGCATAGATTATGGAATTCCTATAGGTGATTGATAATAAATAAATGATGTTGGATCAATTGATATATGAATAGATAAAAAAATCATGGAAAAAATTAATGTATGTATGCATGAGTCATGTATTATAAATATAATTCAATATTGTCATTTTCAAGTCTCTAATACCAAATATATGTGTCTAAAAAAATCCTTTAATTTATTCTAATATTGAAAATTCTAGAGTAAAATGATAAATAAATTGCATCTATTATTATTTGATCACATTTTGTCTTTTGGATAAGGTTCCAATCCTAAAAATTTATGCATGAAAACTTACAATAAAATTGTAGTCATATAAAATGCAAAAATTCGTAACCTTAGCATGATTAAAGGTACCCAATCCTTAGGTCCCTCTTGCTTGCTCTCATGACCCTCTTAAGCTTAATTTCACTGATTCTTAGTCATCCATGGCCTTCCAAACTTGACCCCAGCTAAGCAAGGACCCTCTCTTCATGATTAATCCATCCCCCTAGGTCTTGTCTACTTAATACAATAGTACCAAAGTTGGACTATAGCACTAGACTGTAGGTTAGTACTCCCATCCAATCCAATTTCAAGCCCATGTTTTCATTTTTCCCTTATTCCTCTTGTTCATTGTGTTCACTTAATCTAGTTTCATCTAACACATGACCAATATATCCCTATAAAATCCCATTAAAAGATAATTTGGAAAGGGGTTAGAAAATTTTATTCAAGAAAGAAAGAATACAAGCAAGACCACTCAAGAAATCTTCCCTATTCTATACATACAACCAAACTATACACTTTTAAGCCAATTCAATTCCTTACACCAATCCCTAATCAACTCAAGCATACTCAGTTTTAACATTTATTACATTTCATTCACTATTGTAACAAGCACTCTTAAAGGGAGAAATACATATGGCTTAATCCCTCTTCAAAGTATTGGTATATAGGCAACATGCCCACACAAGGGGTGCGGAGCACATACACTACATCTTAAACACACTAACCCCTTTTCCCCATTTACCAAAGTTTATTTTAATTTCATAGAAGATATAAGTACATGTAGAATCAGCTCTATAGGGAGCTCTATTGATATTAAGGACCTAAAATTTTGTACACAAGCTCACATTGAGTACGCAAATAAAATCCAAAAGGCTTAAATTCTCAAGATAATAGCACCAGGAAGGGACTATATCACTAGAGCCCAGGGTGTCCATTTTTGGTGCTCCTATCCAATCAGATAATGAAGTCTAGGACCCTATTAATGATAGTGTCCTAACCCTACACACAAATTTCCAAACCTTGTCTTAGTCAGAATAGTCTAGAATAAGCTATGTTTAATTTTCTCTCTTTATGCTATTTTAAAAAAGGTCTAGTTGCAATTTAATTTAATAAATCAATATCTTTAATTAAGAATATTATATACTAATTTATCCTACTTATACTTGTTTATTAAATATGAATAAAACTCCATTATTCCCAAAAATAACAAATCATTCGATGAATCTAACTTACTTCAAATTTCACATAGAAACCCTAGAAACCCTAAGATAAATTCCTAGATGATTTTTTTTGATTAATTTTTGAATTTTTTCCTAAATATTAAAATAAAAAATTCCTCTCAAATTTCAAGATTTTTTATTAAATTCTAAATTAAATTTATTTCAAAACCCTAGTTGCATACACTAGGTCCCAGTAATTTTCTAGCATTAATCCAATAATTTTTTTATTTTTTTTCTTACACATATAAACTAGAAATTTAATTCAAATTTTTAGAATTCAATAGTAATTTCAAAATTAATTTTATTTCAAACACTAGTTACATCAACTATCTCTTAGTAATTTTCCAATCATTTTATAAATTTTTAGTTGCATATTAAAAATTAGAAAATCAATTCAAATCTCAAAAATTCATAATAATTTCAAAAAAAAATTCCCCCAAACCCAATTGTATCTACTAGATCCCAGTAAATGAAGCAGTTTCCCATAAATTTATGAATTTTTTCTTAAACACTTAAATCAAAAAATCAATTTCAATTTCAAAAATTCATAGTATTCTGCAAAACTATTTTTGAAAAATCCCTAGTTACATGTACTAGCTCCTATTTTGCTTCTTGAGGAATCACCTTACATGTTTGGGATATTCATATCCTTTCAATGCATATTCTAGTTCCTTTTTTATATTATATTAGTTTAATCATTTCTACTATTATCCAAGTTTTTTTCCTTATGTCACTTAAGTTCCTTGCATATCTTACTTCAAGATGAAGTGTAAGACTTAGTGGCAATCCTCTTGAATTCACCCAAATTCCTTGAATCCAACCATACACTATAGACAAACAACCAGTTCAAGTTCCTATTATAAGTCCTACACATCCAAATTGCTCCAATTTTAATGAGAATTATTAACACAATGAGTATTATGAAAATAATGATGATAATGTACAGAATGATGATCATGCTCCACCACATTGGACTACTGATACACTTCCACCTATTGTTGATAATGAAGTTATCCTCAACAAAGATTTGATTTTAAAAAGTTTTAGAGAAAGACTCAAGGAATAGCCTTAATATCATACTCTTATCCTATAATCTATCATGTAAATTAAAAAATTTAAGCAAGTTGAGTCTTCCATTCCTTTAGAGCAACCAATTACAAATGAAACTTTGGGGTAACTATGTCTCAAAAACCCCCTGTAACAGCCCAACCTACCTCTATGCCACCAATTATATCTAATGCATCCATATCTCCTAATGTGGTAACCATTATCCAAGAGATAAATTATCTTTAATCCAAGGTGATACATCTTGAGAAAGGTATGACTAGACCTACGTAGGCTTTCGATTTGTTTACTTTAATTCATACACCATTGGCACATCACATTGCCTCTACACCCATGCCACAAAGTTTTGTTCAACCCAAGCTTACTTTATATGATGTCAAGGGTGATCCAAAGATGCATTTGAGAGATTTTCATATATCATGCTTGGATTATGTACCAAATTACTGGCTACTTACCAAGATATTTCCAAGGAGTCAAAAGGATTATGCTTTACAATGGTTCTATAGTCTACCAAATAGATTAGTTAATGCATTCAATCCTTTAGATAACATGTTCCTAGCACACTTCAGTATCAACAGTGGTGATAAGGTTTCATATGCTCAAATTTATTAGCATAAATAATGACCAAATGAGTATCTCATAGACTATGTTCTTTACAATAAGACCATCTTTTCTAAGATGATATCCCCAAGGTAGATCAAGAATTTCAATAAATTCTAAAACAAAGTCTTCTACCATCACTTCATGAATAAATCATGTTCAAAATATTCTCTTCCTTCACTAAATTGAATCACACATTAAAAGAAAGAGAAGTCAAACAAATTTCAATGGGAAAACTAAAGTACACTGATACATTTGACATAACTAATAAGAGTAACAACAATATCATATATAAGGTCAAGTTCAATGATACTAAAGGGTAGAATCAACCTATAGGTAATGTAGGTTTATAACTTCCTTCATGTATAGTTTTGGTAGTACCCCCTCAACATACTCTTTCACATCTTCTAATTCCTTTAGCTAGGGTTTTACAACAACTTTTGGATTGTAATATCATATCTATCCCTCCTATTCAAGAAGTTGATTCAACAAAGCCTCTTATAAAGGGATATGATTAGCAAGCCTTTTGTGACTACCATAGGATACCAAGCCATATAAAAAAAAAATGTATCAATTTAAAGCACAAGATATAGGACCTAATAGATTCAAACACTATTGATCTTGGCACTTTAGTTGAGCTTCCATCGACAAAGCCAACATAAGATTAAACATTGAAAATCTTCTTAGATCTACTTTCAAAACATTCAAAATAGGATATAGGGCACACATCAAGGGTTCATCAAGCATATCATGCACATCCACTACCAAATACATATAGGGTACCTTCAATTGAGTTAAATCCTTTAAGCAACATGATCAGTGTATATAATTCCAAAGTTCCATATATACCTTCTATTTCCTTCTTAGAATAAGAGATCATTAAGGATTTAGATTATCATGCACTCTTTATCAAAGATCACATTCATAATAAGTCTATTCATAGTGTGCTTATTGATAATGGTTCTAGTCTTAACATGTGCACCTTAACACTACTACAAAATTTGGTCTATTTAGAGCAAGATATCACTCTAATAGACATAGTTATTAGTGGTTTTAGTGGGCATATATAGAGTTCACTAGGTGAGATAGTACTTTCATTTTAGGTTGGTACTACACATGTGGCCACACCATTCACTATAGTTCTTAGTGTAGGAGTTTTTGATATGTTAGTCAACCATAGATTAAAAAACATAGAGTAGTACCTTATATTGTTCATAGATGCATGAAATTAATTCATGGTAATCAAGTTGTTACAGTCAGTAGAGTTTCATAAGAGTTACCACTACCCACTTCAGAACCATCTACCAATTTATGTTGTGCCACCAATTTCAATTTTTCCACTAGTTTCAACTTCTCCTCAAGTTTTAATTCTTATTCCATTTCAGATTTAGACACAGTTGAGGTATCCATCACTAGTACAGAGGGTTCATACACCTCTATAATTTTAGTATTCTTGATAGCTTATAACTACAATATTCACAGCCAGATTAGTTTTATTAAGATCTCATGCATCTACACATAGAGCACATGTTCAAAAATTTTATCCTACTTATAAATGGGTCCCTAAGAGCCCTATAGTTTCATCCACTTCTCAGAGTTATAGATGGACCCCATGGTTAATTTCTACTTTAGATATTTTAGAACATTTACAACATATACAACTTTTAGATCCATAGTCTCAGCATTTTCATCATACTTCATGATCATGCATGATTCCACTCCTTGATATATGACACCCTGATAAGGAGTCTTGCATGAGAATCATTAGTTAGTATCATTTATCCTTAGACTTACTTGTACAAAATCTCTTTTGCTTAATTGTACATAGTTCAAATTTTCCAAGAATATAAAAAAATATAACATTTCAAAATCAAAAAACATTCAAAAATGTCAAAATACCAAAAACATTTTGATTATATGTATCATCCATGTTTTACATTTCTAATATCATTCTAGACTTACATTTTTTCTATGTTCTTTTTTATTGATTTATCTACATTACCATGCTTCACTTGATCTTCTTTGAGTGTGTGTAGTGATATCTAGCTCCTTGATTGGTTCACTCTACCTATTGAGGGTACATCCTATAACTACATTCAAGACACACTTTGATACACATACCCACTAGGGGCATCTTCTACATGACTACACCATCCAGGTTATGTCGTTTCGACACTACACACTCCAAGTTATCATGTTGATGTACATGACTTACTAGATTACATAGATTACTATATCAATGTTTCACTAGTATCTAGCACTTGTGTATCTCTTAGAATATACTTAGTCTTATAATAAACATGTCTTGCATACTTTCACTCTTGCTTTGATTAGTTAGATGTGATTCTTTCTTTTTAGTTATTTCATGCTTTATCTTCTTGCTTAACATAGCTTGTTGGATTGAACTTCTAGTTTCTACTTGTCACCTGTATGTGCCTTAGGAAATTTTCTAATGTCCTTTTCTATTCATTTTTGTAATTTAGGACTTTTGCTAATGTTCTTTTCCTATACTCCTCTATGTGATTGTGACTTCCATGCCAAATTACTTTTTTTAATTATATGTGTATATGGCATTTGAACATGCATTGTATGCTTTTTTTTAGTTTGAGTGACATGTGTCCATGTCCCTTGTTTACTTATCCCATTGGCCATCCTTATATGTATCTTTCTTCTTACTTTATGTGTTTGTTACTTCATTTATCTTGATTGATTGTAATGCCATGATCCATATCATGTATTTTTCATATTTTATTGAATGTCATGATGGACATCATACTCCATCCCTCTAGCTAACAACTAATAAAACTAAAAATTAATACTTCTAATTATAGTTTAGTACATTTCTCATGATATTACATTATTACATCTATCTAGGCATACACTAGTTGATCTAATAATATCTCAAATCAAACCATGTTATATGTTGAGATATTTTGTTAATTATCATTATAATATCATGCATATTATCATCTTAACACATTCGCAAGGATTCTTCTTCTAAGTGTAGTCATTGTAGGGTACCTATTCCTACCCTTAAAAGCAGGGGAAACAAATAGGGGTTTTTTATATAGAGATAAAAGCTCCTAATCGACTAAAAAATCCAATTTTAGAACAACTACAACAATAACCAATCATTAAAGCACTCAAAACAGACTAGGTAGATAGTCAAGATTCTAGAATAGTGATCAGTTTCATGCTAGGACACTAGCATAAAGGCTGGACTATAGTGTCAGACAATAGGGTTTCCATTTTTGGTGCTCTTATATAAACAATAGAAAAACTAGGTTTTTTAGAAGTAAGCAAAAATGTAGGTTTAGCTATAGTTTTACATAATTAGATCAGTTTAGATCATCAATTTTTAGTATAGTTTTCTTAAGAAAACAAGACATAGGGGGCATCATACATAGCATGATTGGTCCTTACAATTTTAGATACAACAATAGGTATAACTTCTAGATTAGAATCTATGTTTTAGACACTAGTGATTAGGGGCAGATTGCACAATAATTTTTCTTATTTTCTTTTAATTTTCAGCATTACCTAAGCATTCTAAATATTTTTATGCCTTATTCCATCTATAGG
>JARHVA010007945.1:342500-365000 GCA_037957365.1 Torreya grandis | reverse complement strand
TTATTTGTAGGCTATTTATGACTAGTACTCACTATCATTCCTAATAACAAGAGTTCTACACAGTCCTTTCTATCTGATTCTTTGTCCACTATATCAAGTAATATATTCTCAATATTAGACTCAACTTGATTAACCTTTATTGTCTTAGGTCTCAAAACATGAATTTTTCCCTTTGCATACCTTCTAGTGGATTCATATCCTTTGACATACCTTGAGGATCTCTTTACTCCATTTGGACATAATTTAACAACATGGCCAACCTTGTGACAACAAAAACAAACAACATTTATCATACCTTTTACTTGGAGATGATTGAAATTTTTGTTTGACTGATTGCTTCTCCTCAAATAGTGTCTTTCCTTATGACCAACATGATGACAAAAAAAATAATGGCCATGAAAATAATTAGAAAACCTAAAGGTATTGGGCTACTTGATTGTATTTTTTTTAATTTCCTTTAAAAGTTGCACTTTCTCACCTTGAACTAATATTTCATGATCTTTCTCAACCTTTATTATGAGCCTCTCATGCTTATCCTTCAAATAACCTAACTCAACCTTCAATTGATTACACTCTTCTTCTCTTGATTTAAAACTTTAATATGTAACCTTTAGTTGATTCTTAGGATCTTGAATAGGCATCTTATCTTATTTTGCTTTTATATCCAACTTAGAATCTAAGATACAAACCCATTCCTTAAGATCCTTAACCATAGATTTCAACTCTTGATTCACCTTCTTTAGCTGCTTGGCCATTGTGATTTCCTCGATCTACCTTCAAGATGTTAAACTCTTTCCTAAGGAACCTACTCGAATGCCAATTGTCAAGAACAAGATATATATTTTACTTAATCAAATTCCATTTTCTTTAACCACTTAATCATACATTCAAGATATGTAATAAAACTAAAAGCAATAACATGCACCACATGAGAGAGAGAGAGAGAGAGAGAGAGAGAGAGAGAGAGAGAGAGAGAGAGAGAGAGTAGATTTTACATGGAAACCCAAAGTGGGGAAACCAAGGAGAATAATATCAAGTATATAAATGATCACCAACTCAAGTTTACAAAGTTCACAAGCACCAACTTTTAGGAGCACCAACCCCTTTGTTGAGCACCAACACAACAATGACTCATGAGCACCAACCTATAGGTGCACCAACCCCTCTTGTGTATAAAACACCACTATCTCTCAATTTTGCTTTCTCAATAAATGATAGCACACTTCTATATCTCTTCTCTTTTATTTTCTCTCCTCTATTCTTATGAGATAGATAAAATCATTCATTTCCATACTTTAAAATGGCTTCCCAAGCCTCTTTTTATATCTTCCAAATGACCTTTCACATTCACCCTTTGATACCTTTCAATTCACATATAATATGGTGCCAAAATTGTCTTACATGACCCTTCAAATTCTTCAAGGTGACCCTTCATGGGAAAATGCATCCTTTCCTTCTTTTGTCTTTATCTATTGACTCTTCAAATTCCTAAACATGACCCTTCATGGGAAAATGTGTCCTTTACTCTTTTGTCTTTATCTAGTGACTATTCAAATTGCTCAAGGTGACCCTTCATGGGAAAATGCATCCTTTTCCTCTATTGTCTTTACTTGGTGACTCTTTGACTTCCTCATGGGCCCTCTTTGTCTTTATGCAACCAAAAATATGTTTGTTAATATTTAATTAATATTAACACACTTTATCCAAGATATGAACATTAAAAACACATTTAGACATTAGGTGATATATTGCTAGATTTTTGACCTCAATGAAAATATTTCCAACATGTGTGTGTGTGTGTGTGTGTGTGTGGCATGAAGTACCAATCATCAAAAAATATACCAAAAAATAATAATGTATGAAGGAATATGCATGATATACATCATATCACCACACAAAAGTACAAATATGTGTTATATGGATCACAAAACCACAGGCTCAAATTAAAATCTTTTATATATTAACACATATGCACATAATTTCACATCCATAAGACATAAATAATGATCAAACAAAATAAAACTCATTGTCATACAAAATAATAGTTACACATAGTGTACTCAATGCACATATAATTTCACACAAAGCAAGAGAGACAGAATGCCACATAAGACAATAGACACATAAAATGTACTAGACAATAAAGGATTACATCATGAAAAATAGAATATGTTATTTTCACATATGATTTTCAACTTAGTAATTATGAAAATATGTTATGGAAAACACTAAAAATAAATCCACCTATCTTGAATATGGATTTATATTGACTATTTTCGATATTTTATAGTGACAATAAGTAAGAGACTAGACTATGACTTAAAATAATCATGAAAATAATCTTAAGATGATTTTGTCTAGGATCACACTTCCTAGATAGTGGTGTAGATTGGTTGTGTCTATTGTTTAAAAACTTGTTCATGTCAATTATGACTGATTATTGACACTTATAATAAATAAATATATATTTAACAAAGGTTTAAGAATTAAATTTTAAATTCATATGTAATAATCATAATTAATAGGAACTCAATCTAACATATAGATAGATTTATTAGACGAATGGTGAATAAGATTCATGTATTTGGGCACATGTCCAATTATTTAGGATATGTAAAGAAGTAGTATTGTCAAGTATGGATGATGGGATTTAGGTATCTACACTCCTGCCTTTGGTTTATTCTACTCATTTAATTTCTAGATTCAAGGTGAAATATTAAGCTTAAGTCTATACGACATGGTTTTTAAGTGATAGGATAATCCAATTATGAATTTCACTAAATTTTATCAAACCTTGAAGAGACACATAAAGTAGTCATTTTCATATTTGAAATTTTGAAACATCTAAAAATCTTGATTTTTAAAATTGAAAATAGATAAAGGAAGGAAAACACATATATGGATATGAAACTACATTGCTCTATAACTAGTAAAATATGGTGAAACATTACAGAAACATGCCCATTATTGAATAACATGTAGAGATAGTTTACCATGTTAAACTAATGGAGAATTTAGAGTGATCAAGCCCTAATTTTGAAAGTCTAATCAATCCTATGGGTTTGAAATATAAACAGATATATATTGAAACTATCATTAATGATGAATAGTACCCAATATACTAAATCAAAGAAGGTGGAACCATGATGGGTTTTCTAGATGTGATGCCATTGTCATTGAGTTTCACTAGACTAAAACTTAAATCACCCATACTAGAATATGGATCCACACAATTAGTTAATATAGAATTAATTCCAAGGGCCTTGAGTGTCACTAGACTCAAATAAACATTACCCATGATAAAATTAATCACACCATTGCAAATGGATCTAGATTCTACTTGCATGATTGAAAAATAAGGAATATTATTATGCCCCCATCATAACCTCATTTCTAATGGATTTAAACTGAAATATCTTTTTTTCCTTTGAATTTGTAAACTATATTGTATTTTCTATGTGTAAGATATAGTACCATGAATTTTTATATTTTAAAATGTGCATGAGTAAGTATCGCGCCTTTTTAACTTTGAAAAATGTATATATGAGCATGATAAACTATCATACCCCCTAACTTTGTGCCAAATAATAAATAATGCCAAACATCTATGTGCTAAGTTGTAATTGTATGTAAATATTATAATTTTTTTGTCTAACCATTCTACATATTCCATGCATATGCATTTAAGTGTATGATTTTTTGGTTGAGTCATTCAAAAGTGTATGTATATGCATGTCATATAGCTTGATAATTTGTATCATTTTGCCAATATCTATCACATATTTTATTTTTACATTAATTTTAACCTTTGAAACCTACACTCTATAATAGAATATGATTTTTACACTTTTAATATTTTAAAACATATACTTAGTCATAAAATCTAATGTTTTTTGTTCATGGAGGCTTGTATATATAAGACAATCTCATTTTTATGGCCCCATTTTAATATGAGTGACATAACCTTAAATTTACTCATTAAAAAATAGGATTTAATTATATAATGTGAAAAATATTTAACAATGTACCATTATGTCATCATGTGAAGAGAATGTTACATAAACAAAATAAGAAATAAATGTCTAACCTATTATGCAGTAAATTAGTATCACATAAGGATCGTAGAAAGTAATCAAAACTATTATACTCTATTCATATGTATATGTATCACAATGTAAAATATGAGTAACTCTAAGGACACTTTTAATATATGTAAATCAACATGGTGAAGAGGTCATAGATATATATAACCTATTATAGCATGGCCACTAGACAAAAAGGAATACACCATCTAATAGCCATGTAAATATGTATGTCTTATATCATGATCAAAATCCTCATGAAATGCATGTGTTTTAAAAATAATATGTTATCTCCCAAACAAGTAAATAAGTAAAATGGTAACTCATTATGATCAAGTCCTAGTTTTTTTTGTTTTTTTTAAATATTTTGAATGTCTTGTACTTTTGACATGTTTGATATTTAATATTTTTAAAATATTTGTATGTTTATGTGTTTTTGACTTTTTTGAACGTTTTTATATTTTTGACATATTTTAATGTTTTTTGATTTTTTTAATCTTTTAGTTAAATTAGCCTATGATGCCATCAACAGGAGGACCATAGTGTGCCTATATCTCAGAGTTAGAAGACAAATTTTCATGAATGAAAAGTGCTAGATTTAGATGAATCTAGATATTATTATATATCAAGTGATGTAAAATAATTTTCTTGATCACTTATCATATAATATTTTATAGGAGGTGTAACTTGAGAAGGTGAAAGACTTGGTGTATTTTGTTGTATGGTAGGAGAGCGTCTCACTACATGTGTTCAGTATGGAACACATTGAAATATCCAAGGTACTACTTTAGGACACATTTTATAATGTTTATATTTATTTATAATTTGATTCATTATTTGATATTAAGTTTGGTGTGTAGGAGGTTGCACCCCTCTCTTCATAATTTATTGGATATAAATAATTTTCATAGGTACAATAATTGTATCTATATTTTTTTATAGAATAGGTACAATAACTATCTCTATATAATGAGCTAAAATTAGTGAAACAACCAATTGATGTGGTGATTGGGGATGGGAGGATTCATCATTGATTTTATATGGTACTCATATGAAATGCCTATAATTTTGACCACTTAATTAAAATGTATATAATTTATACATCAATGTAATATTGATGGTACTATGTATAACTTCTATAACCAAGGGTGTCCTAATAAGATATTCAATACCCATGTAATTGGCATGACTAGAAATGAAGTAACTAATGTTATTTAATCAACTTGAAGAGGTAGTATTAAATGCCCAAGATTATTTTGTGAATGTCCATAAAATGCTTTAACTATTCTTGATGTAACTTGTAAATCTATTATGTTTAACCAAGACTATGAATAATTGTCATCGTCCATGAATTTTTAGCTAATCCATTATTGATCATGGCATTATGTATGGATTTTTTGTTTATATAAAATCTAATGAAGATTACAAGTCTATATAAATCATCATCAATAATAGCATATCATATTTGATCATAGGACATAGTGTTGATGTGGTTTTAAATGTACCAATAATACCTTATATTTTATTCCCATATGTTATATGAGGAATATGTGCATTATACACATGATATGACTCTTAATTATATGTATTATGTTAGCAAAGGTTCCTAGAAAACCCTTCAAAACATGTTAATTTAGGCATAAATTGTGCATGAAGTGAAAAAAGTTAACAAAAAATGCTATTTTAGATTGAATATGTTCATTAATAGGAAAATTAAATATTTTATGCATATAAACATAGACTTAATAGAATTATAATAGTCAATATAAATAGATGATTAACAGATTTAATTAAAATAGAGTATTCACTATGCATATAAAAATGATAAGAAACACATAGGAAAACCATTTTAGAATGATATATATTAATCTCTATCACATTGGAGCCATATCCAAATAAAATTTAGTGTTATATATAGAGTTTCAAAAAGTGTTATCACTTGATATTATAACCTTTAGCTATGTATAAAATATGAATTATTCACATTCTGAAGTTTATAGCTATACTCATAAGGATGAACATATGTAAAAGGATATGCAAAATACAAAATAATATAAGTCACACACATGTCCATCAATTATAATATATCATTTTGGTAGCCCTATTTTAGTCTAAACACTTTCTTAAACTTAAATAATTATCTCATATCGAGATGAAGTCACATCAAGGTACCCTAATTTGAAGCTTGAACCGAGGAAGTTAACTAGAAATGAGAGTTATGGTTATCAATCCATGTGCCATTTACCAATTTTCACCCCTTATACATTACTTAACCACCTATTTAGGTTTTAAACTAAGTAATACACTAGCCTATTACCCTTTATATTTTCCAATAAAATAACTTAACTAGGTGGTCACCTTTTATAGGTTTTCAACTACCACGGCCCTGTTCTTAAATTTTAAGGTCATCCTACAAAACATATGGAAAAACTTGTGAAAAATTAAAAATATGGAGTGTGTAGTATTTACTAATTAGGTTTTGGCATGTTATATGTTGGATACATATTAGGTAAATGGTTTTTCTTGAACTATAAACAAAGCACATGGTTATATAGAATCCATTAGTGGAACTATGTTTGATATTAGATGGTTGCTTGTGAACCTATGGTACTATTATTTTATTACAACACCTGTTCTAGTTGTTACGTATGGATTAACTTAGGCTCATAAAAAGTTGTAAAATGGAGGGATCAATATGGGACAAATATTGCTTTAACATTTTCCAATCAGTCAACACTTCCCACACCATAGTGATAAATATGCATAGTGGGACTTGAATCTCAATTAGATTCTAAATATTTTCATCATATATTATGGTAATGAGTTCCCTAAATTTTGAAAATTTTATCTAGATGTCCTAGGTAGCTCCTCCGACCAGTCTACATGCCTTTATGTCTGAATGCAAATAAGTGAACTACATAAACCTCATTTTACTAGGTGTATATTTTCCTCATGGAATTATCCCATAAAGAAAGTAACTACTCGAGTTTACTTTTTATTTATTCAAAGGTATCCATATCATATTACATCACATCTTTGGATTTTTCCACCCTCTCAAACACTGGATGTAACATCCCCATTAGGATTTATTGGAGTAGCATAATTTTAAAAAAAAATTAATTCCATATATTCAACACTAGAATTCACCATTATAATCTAATTAGTGATCTAAATTAAACACATTCAAAATATTAACCATAAAATAGGAATGTAAAAATCCATTTAGTTACTGATCACTATGATAACAATGAAGCAAAAAATGTACAATGTTAGATTACTCAATTTTATGTTGTTTTTATATTAACAATTAATTACACAAATTGAACCATGGTCGATACAATATTACACCACTATTTTCAATATACAGATGAATAAATATGACATTTTCATATAAAATAATGTCACAATAATTATTTTACAAGATACAAGCCTCCATGAGCATGATTCTCATGAAATATAGTACATTATGGTATTCTCAAGTGTAGTTTTCAAGAAGTACTATTATGGTGAGGGATAGCATCATCCAAGAACTTTTTTTCACCAACCATGAACCATCGATCCCCCACATAATTTACCAACTAGGAAAAGGACCTCCCTTCATAAATTGGTAGATAGTAATAGTGTGGAAATCCATAAAGATAACCTAGTACCCATGTGCTATAAGATATCTAAACCATGTGTACCATAAATAAAATACATTCTAAAATGATATTGTAAAAACATGTAAATCAAACATATGAAATGATAGTTTTTAACTAAAACATTACTTTGGCCAAATTTTTCAAATAGTTAATGATCTCTAGAATTAGTCAAATTTATACACACCGCTTGATCAGATTACCCTAATTTTGCATTGATGATGTTAAGTAAGCTGGTGAAGTCCAATCTAATGCTTATTTAGTACCATTAATGTGAGATTTGGTTAATTAATAACATAACTAATATATTTAATTGTATTACATCCTATCAACAAGCATAAAACATGCAAGTATGGAAATTATCAAGTACATACATTTTTTTTATCAAATATATGTAATGAATCTCGAATCATATTATTTATTACATAAATAATAAATGTAAATAAGTATAGTCCATACCATTTGGGTATATTTATACTTTGTCTACTAGTTACTAAATCTCAAAAGTAACTTATAAGTAGTACTTTCTATGACAAACAAAATTTATCATAGTCTATTTTCATGTATATACTTCACAAATTACAACTCAATCACAAATAATTTAAAGTTTCATAATAAACAATAATCCAACTTTTTTATTACTATCTTGACATTTAATGAGTTATATGTGTATAGCATGGTATACTACCTTACAGGTTTTATAACTTTATTTATAGTCATAACATATTCCATACTTATAAGCACAAATATCATACATACAAATATATGCTATATATGTGTATGTGTATTTATTTCCCTCATAAATATACATACCAATAAATGTACTAGTACATATCAAATTTATACAAAACAAATTTTTTATACATGTATTTGAACACATATTAAAATATTGTACTGCCATAACTAATAGAGTATCCATTATGCTCTAATTATTCATATGTCATACCTTTTGAGTATAATGTATACAACTATTATACATTTAAAATAACTATTTTTCATTTGGAACTTCATATAGTTTGAGTAAAATTAATATAAATACCTAATATGGAAATAACATATAATTTAAACATAAGATTCTTATTTTTCACAAATCCCCTATTCTCATTTCCTTTATTTTGACTTGTGAATTGTAATATATTAACACTATAAAACTATACCATATCCATTTATCCTAATTTCCCTTAATTTAGGTTTAATAAACTAAAAGTTACTATTATAGGATGTTTGATAGTCATGTTTCTAAATTAACTGTCAACTCATATTTACATAAAATAAATAAATCCCTAGACAATCTAACATACGTATTTACCTTAAAACTATGTATTCACAATCATTGATAAATACCTCAAGCCTAGTTCAAAGTTAAACTCAATTAACTAATTTTGTGAAATAAATTTAATATACTAAATGATTCCAAAACACTTACAAGTTTCCAAAATGTCTTGAACCGATTACTCATATTACATGAACACTATACAAATCATATATAATAACCTATATGTGTATGTGAAATTATTTGATAACCTTATATCCATATCATTATAATATTAATGACATGAATACATTATCATATATCAATATGGGTATAAAACTATCCTCATATAAAATAATTCCACATAAATATTTAACTAAATGTTAATATGCAACTTAACCACTCAAAACATTTTTCACAGAATGGCACAATTTTAGCAACCATACCAAACATAAATAACATACTCAAACCTATGTTTAACCTCATAGGGTTTATAAAAATATATTCACATTACTTTCATATATGTTCAGGGTTTATAATAATATATTCATAGTCCTTTCATATATGTTTAGGGTTTTAAAAATAAAGGTACATAGTCCATTCTTTATAGACTAAAATTCATTAACATGGTTGAAATCTCATAACTAGGCTAGTATTTTATAATAAGAACACATAATATTTTAATACCATCCCACTCATGAAACAAAATTTTATTAGACCTTTAAATATATCTTATAAAAATTAAATACATGTACTCAGTTTGTTAATAAAATTTAAGTGTTTTTGAAACAATCAATACATGATCAGTTATTTATATGTGCTTAGGGTTTTCTAACATATATTTCCAAATAGTTTTATATAGGCTCAAGGTTTTTTGATTATTGACTACCATTTATTTTATCTTAAGGTTTCAACCATAAAATATAGTTTATTTATATATGTTAAAACTTGACTATATAAATCCACATTTTATGATTTAATCTTGAGTAAACACACCAAAATTAAAACCTATTCTACCCATCTTAATTACACACAATCTTAATCCTCAATTTTAAGGATTCAAGGGATATATATTTAGTTTTATGTATGGTTGATCCATTCATAGGGATAAATCTATATCTATTTAAAATATATAGTTAGGAAATCACCCAAAACCATATCTAGAATTGTATACATAGAATTTCTTGTGTTCAATAATAAAATAATGAAATAACTTCACCAACCTCAAAATAGCTTCCAATTTTTTATATTTATTGAAACATAATAGTTATTTATTCCTTATCTATATTCCTTCTTTCTTCTCCTTTCTATTCTTTTCCCTTCTATCAACCTCCTTTTTATCATCATTTCTTCATCAACCTCTCTCATGCATTCAATACATGCAACTGTAACATCAAACTCATAGTTTTCCATAGTTTCACTATGCAAAACCTTATTATCTAAAAATAAATTTTCTAATATAGTCTAAATAAAGTTTAAACCAAATAAGAAATCCATAAATCTCTTAAATATTACTAATGATATTAATAATCATTTTAAAAGACATAATAAAACATGCATATTCATTTACCCCCATGCACCAACTTATCATCATCCAAGTATTTTCATTACTAATGATAACTATCACTCAAAAGTCTTCTTAACATATCACTAATGTCTATAACTTAAAAAATCATCTAGGGTTTAGTTCATAGGATATATTAGGTAGTTATTAAATCAACTTATCAAGGATCAACATTATCATGACCTTGAATAGCAAAGTGTCTAGTGTAAAGTCAATACCAAGCTTTTGACTATAATAAAAAAATAAAACAACCATTATAAAAAAATAAAAGAATGGTATTAAAATAATTAAATCATTTTTCATTACCAATATATAGAATATCCTAAATGTATTTAACTATATTTTATAAACAAAGGCATTAAGCCAAAACAATGATATTTACTACATATCATAATGACCAAATAATATATTAAGACATTTTAAAGACACTCTGGTTAGTTTATAGGGAGTAATAGCTAAATATCAAACATATATATTTACTTGTTAAATAAATGAAATAAATAAAAATGAATATAATAACATGACATGATCGTAAAGCATCATTATGCACTCAATCTATGTACTATAACCATAATGAAATCACATAATTAGATCCACACAAGCATTAAACTAAATCTAGATCATAACTCAGGTACACAATCAATAATCTTTTAGATAACATAAATGACATACTACATGTAATAATTCAAGTAATGAATATAAATAATGCTAACTATCATGGTGTGTGCGTAGGTTTCTATTTGTTCCTCTTTCATCCCCCAACATCTTGATTTATTCTAACCTTTGTGATGATTCTCTCCCTCCATCACACTCTTAGGGATGAATCCATCTTGAATATAAATCATGACAAAAAAGGTATTTATCATTTATTATCATCATATAATCATAAAATACTACTGTATAAACTAACACCTTGATCATAATGTAAAGAATATTTAAGTATAGCTAACTCATAGTAATTTAATCATGTAATATAAACAACATACAACTATCCCATAAAAAACATATGACATTAAGCTTAATTAAATAATAGTTAATTAATTTGAAAACCATACTAATCCATAGATAATAGTTTATTTATCTTAGAGAGAGAAATTGGGATGACACTGGATTAAATACAAAAAATGAGTTCTTAAGTTGTTTATTCCAATTCAACATTCCATGTCCTATCATTTTGGCTTAGAATGTATTTTTATATATAAATTGTTCATATTCATCTAATATATAATAGATTGCCTTTGTTTATGATTTAATGTTCTACCCTTGAGCTGAGAATGATTTTTATGTGCAACCAGCTAGTCTATTGTTAGTTATGCCAATAGAGTTAAGAATTAATTTTCTTCGTACATGACCTAGTCACCTAGGACATGGGTAAATAGTGTAGGGAAATAATTATCAATGATTTGGAATGCATTGGTTAATTGAAGGATTAGATATACATTTTCCTCTCATAGATGTAATACTTCCCATTCAAAGGCCAAATCCTTTTTGTACTATTTATTCTTTAAAATTTATTTAATCTTAAATTTATTTGGTGAGTGGTAACTACGAGATGTCTAAATATAGTTTGTTCACAATCATAAATAGATCCATGAAAGGAAAAACAATCATTACAAGGGTCATCATAAATATACTAAAATAATATAAATGGTTCTATAATGGGTTGAGTATATGGGAACATCCCATACCCATTAGCTAGTTATCTAGAGTCTTGGCTAAGAAACCTCTTCCTGTACACTTCCTTGTGTCTCATGTTAATGTTGAATTATGCCCTCTAATTTTTAATTTACTTTTATTTGTGATTTATCTCTATATTTATCTTCCACTTTAAAATTATCCTTAGATTTAGATTCTTCCTTAACTTTGGCTTTGTATTTGCATTAACATTGGCCTTAGATTATTTATCTATTTGGTCTTTACCTTCAGCTAAAACCTTGGCTTTGTCTTTGGTTTATTTATACTTGGTCTCTCATTTGTCTTGGTCCTCTTGGATGCATAAATATTCTCTAGTCTCTTTCTCCATATGATCCTTTGGAGTGTTTCTTCCTCCTCTTTATTTCTTAAGCAGCCTACACTTCTTAGTGTGTTCTTGTTGATTCTTCTTCAACTCTTTTATTTTGAGCCTCTGATTCCTCAATTTTTTCCCTATTTTCCTCCTCTATGGCCTTTTATTTTTACTAATATTCTTTATCACTATCATTTTTCTTTTCCTCTTCCTTATATTTCTTTTTTTCCTCTTTATCCTTCCTCTCAACCTATTTGTGTGCCTTTATTGGATCTTCTTATTCTTGCATAGCTTATTATTATGGATTTAGCCATGAAAATTAGTCTCCTCAAGCTCTTCCATTGGATTTGAGGAATTAAACTTTGTAAATGATTCTAAATATTCTAAATATTATGATTCCACAACAATACCTCTTCACAAAGTTGTCTTGTTTTTAGAAGTTGGCAGTGGAGTGAGGTGCTTCTTTTGCTTCTTTGTAGTCTAGACCTGTGACTATTAATGGGATTTTTATGCTTATTGGACATGACTCTCCTTTACTAGATATACAAAATACACCATCCTATCTTTTATTTTTAGAGATGGTCAAACTGTAGCATGGGTCCTTGGTATATTTAGTAGTGCTAAAGGTGGTCTTTCTTGTGTCAATGGGTTTGCTTCCTACATAGTAGAGGATCCTATAGTTGGGTCTATTTTAAAAAGTTCTATTTGAATACATTATCATGTTTTATATTAACCTATAGTATCAAATATAATATAAGTAGGGGGTTCAGTGATATCAACCAACAAATCTTGTCTCACCTAGTTTTACACCTAGTAGGTGTGCACTATATTCCATAATAATAAATCCTTCTCCTCTTCTTATGAATAATTTTTTTTTTGATGTATTTAAGTGTGGACTATAGAACGTCCTATAATTTAACTCCTAGATCTACTAGGTTACACTCAACCACTATATTTGGAACATGTTTATTGTTAATTTGAGAATTTATATGTCATGGCCTATAATTAGGTGGTGGTGGTGGTGAATCTTATCACATTGATGCCTTCTTATTTCCTATATTAGCATGTGATGACATTGATATCTTTTATGATTCTGTCAATCATTGATCTTATACCTTTATAGGCATAGGTTATTGCACACCTATAGTTATAAATCATAAAGGATGTATCAAATCATAGCTAAGGATTTCTGATGTAGGACTTTTATTGACACATCTAACATAGTGATGAAAAAGGGTAGCCAAGTTATGGTTACTTTGGGTAGCTCATTCAGTTTGTTTTGAATGACATTGTGTAACTTTATAACTAACACATGTTTTCTAATATACTAAATCATATCCTGAGGTACCCTAGGGTGTGAAATAATAATGGCTTAGATATCCAACTAGTACACATTAAATATCCATAATTTTTCATAATAATATCCTATTTTAGTGTGTGTAATGTTGGTAAATTTAGTAGTATGCCAAAAATATCTAGCTAAGTTCACTGGTCCTTCTAGTGACATCCATCATGTGAAATCATTTAGGATTAAAAATTGGTAATCAAATGCCTATGATGTGATAGAAAGAATATTATAAATATTTGATGTGATTTCTAAGTCTAGAAACTCAAGGCAATTTAAATCCTCATGGAAGTGTATCATGTGATACATAATTTCTATAATGCCTTTGGTCTCCTACTTTATGTGTTTGGTTATCTATCAAAACCACGTGGTGATGCATTTAGATAAGATGCATAATGAAGCTTCTTCCATAGAATCAATAGGGATTCATATGCCTAATCTTGTGTATTATTCTATGGTATTTTAGTGGATAGGTGGAGCTATATATTTGTAAATCAAAAGAGACTTATCCCAAGATATAAGCCCCATTTTTCTTACCATGGTCACAGGGTTGGTCAATATTGTAAAATCTTAAGACAACTAAATGACACCTTAATTATATCTACTTTACAAAGTAAGAATGACCTCATAAAATCACCCAAATTTAGGTAACTTGATTAGATACTCAACATCAAATCCTTACAAAAGATGTTGAAGTGCTAGTGCTCCATATTATTGGTTAGGGGGAAAAAAGTAGCTTCTATGACATCAATAAAATTAAATGGATCTAGATCATGTTATATTATTTGTATGAGCCATAAGTAAATCCCCATTTCCCTCTTATGTGTATTAATAATTAGAATCAATAATTGTGCCTTATCCATGTTTGTTATTGTAGACTAAATTGAATACTTTCTATGATTGATTTGGTGATGGTGAGAAATATTTGCATAAGTAGATAGTTTGGATGTATATCAAAAATTTATCCTATTTTTATAATTGTGTGATGTCTTTGAGTTATCTACAACCATTTTTATATAGTGTTTATCACATAGATCCATCAAGATGAAGAGTTTAAATGCACTGAGATAGTTGTGAATGAGTTTACCTCTAGAATTTACGTCAACTAGTTTTTGTTTTATATGATTGTTACCTTTTTGTTTTTATATTATTTGATCCATCCATTTATATGTATCTAATGTGAATTGACATATTTTCATCTATCAAATTTATTTTAAGGAACACTATGTCAGTCTATCACTTAATCTAATTTAGGAAAGATGAAATATCTCAAGTGTATTGTCATTAATTATTTTGAGTAACCATTGATCATCCTTTATTCATACTTAAATTTTAAAAACCCCATTCTAGGTCTTTATTAATGAACATTTTACGCCTATTGATAGCTAGCATTCCTTCAATCTAAATTTATATATCGATCACACTATTATTTTTATTGACTAATATTTATTTTAATATGTTATGATTGAAATATCACACTATAAAAACACATGAACCTTAAAAAACCAAAATAGAAAATAAAATAGCATTATAAAAAACCCTATCTGCATTGTGCTACTCAACACCCTATCTCTTTATCAATAATGAATCACAGAGATTAATTAAGGTAAAGCTTAATCCTACAACCATTTACACACATTGTAAGAATGTTTTCCTACTAATTTTTAAAAATAATTATACCTTATTATTAAACATCATGAATGATATAGGGGTCCCTTTTATCCAATGCATAGCTTTCCTCAAAATGTTTTAAATATTTTATCATAGAGAAATACCACTTGCTATAATTAAAATTACTTAGATCACATGTTGAGATCATGCCACAATTTTTTAACTCAATTTATTAATATCCTATGTATTTTATTTTCTTTGTCTATTTTCCATCATTTTTACCAAATACATCACTTTATCTTCCAATGAGTCCTGATCACCTAGAATCAGAATCATTATGATTCACAAACTAAGAACAATGTATTCCATAGGAATAACTACCTTAGTACCATAAACTAATTGGAAAAGAGTGAACCATGTAATACATCTATAATTTATCCTATATGCCTAAAAAATAACAGGAATGCAAGACTACCAATCATCCCTTTGAACATATCATATCTTCATCAGTATCTTACCCAATACTTTTTTTTAAGACTCAGATTGAGCATTTACTTGTGAATGATAGGTTTTGATTTTTGGTGTGATATCATGAAATCTTTAATAATATCCTTAATTATATTATTGAGGAAGTGAGTGACTCTATTGTTAAACAATTTAATTATAAATACAAACCTTGTTATGATATTCTCATACAAATATTTAGTGAATCTTTGGCACTATATCATGGTGTTGCAGTAGCTTCCACACATTTCATGAAATATTTTATCATAGTAATGATATATATTTCATGATTTTTTTTTATTGAAGGAGTTATAGGCCATACAAAATTAATTCCCCATTACTCAAAATGTTTCTCTACTAGCATTGGAAGCAAGGGCATCTCATATTGTTGACTTAGTTTTCATCTTATTTGGCAAACATCACATTGATTTTTCACCCTATGAGTATCCCCTAGCTGTGATAAGATAAATCCTACCATGATACATGAAGTATCCACATGTATATGGAATGTATTATTCTAATTTGGAAAGAGTAAGATAATATTTGTTACTAACCTTTGTTTGAGTTCAATAAATGTTGTCTGACATTCTGGTGTCCATTTAAGTTTTGTATATTTGTGTAATATTCCTTAATTATGTAAAAATGATTGTGTATCCATTGATGAATTTTTTATTATGATTGGTGTGACCTACAGAGGTTTGCACCTCTATGAAGCTAGTTGGATGTGTCATCCCCACTATTAATGTAATTTTATCTTGGTCACCTTTGATTCCATCATTACATAAGATGTGACCCAATAGAACACTGAAAGGTGTGAAAAAATCATTTATTTAGATTCAACTCAATACATAGGTATTACCACCATTATATCATTAAAAAAAACTTGTAAAATTATCTTTAAACAAAGAGAAGACATCCCAATCTCTAAATGTCCTCCTTAAGATCATGAATAAAATCTATAATACCACAGACCTAGAGAAAATTGTTGGAGTATTCTTAATACCAAAAGGCATTACCTTATATGTGAATGAGCCACATTCCATTGTAAATGCTATTTTGTACTTGTCTTCCTATATTAAAATAATTTGGTAGTATCCATTTAATCTATATGTGAATAAATATACCTAGTGGCTTGCGACTAATTAATGAATCTCATCTTTGAAGGGTATGGGAAATGGATCATTAATTAAAACATAATTTAGTGCATGGTACTCCACAAAGACATAAATCTCACTAATTTTATTTTATTTCCATACCATGGGACTAACCCAATCTACCTTTTCTATTAGATAATTGATACCTACTTCTTTCATGCAATCTAGCTCAGCCTTCACTTTCATATTCATGTTGGGATTCAATCTGCATGGGAAATTTTTAATGGGTCTAACACACTATTTTAATTTTATGTGAATATTCCCTAATGATGAATATACAACATTAAATTTTTTAAATTTTTTTAGAAAGACATCCTAATAGTCTCTTAATAGTTTTAATGCCTCTAAAATGTTATTTTGAGCCAAGTAGTCTCCCAAAGTTGTAAGTTTGGGTACAAACTTTGTTCCAATATTTTATTCAATCTTCTTAAATGGTTATTAATATACCTTGTTAAATCCAATAGGTAGTGCATCTCATATATATTTTTATCCTTCTTAGTATAGAGTGTATATATTTCACATTTTTTCTTCTTCCTCTTGTTCTATGCTTTGAGCTTTTATTGAGTTTATTTCTTGATCTGGTTCAAATAGGCCTTCTAAATGTATATCCCCATTATTTTCACTATATTTTGTCCCCTTGTCTATAATTATATTACAATGTTTAAGAAGTGATTACTCATGTTTATAGACCTCTAATTATGATTTTTAGATTCAAATCTTGAGCTACTTTATGTTGCAATGATGAGTCTGTCACAGATCCCTATTCTTCCACCTAGCCATAAGATATATTTTTTTTTTCATTTTTTAATGTATTGTGCACTACTATACTTTCATAATAAAAAAAATAAGTTTGGATAAAATATTATTGTACTTGTGACCAATGTTTAGTTTTACTTAAACACTCTTGATGCATATACCACATGATTAGAAGTGGTGCCAACATGTAGCTAAAAGTATGTACCCAATATCTTGGTTCATAATCTTGTGTAAACTATTTATCTACACATTTATGAATATGTAGCTTTGGACATTGGTATTCTTAAAATAATATACACTATATTATAATATTGATTTCTAAGTGAAATCATGATCATATAAATTCACATGCTTCAACCCATTGTACCTCTTATTTTATATGTATTGCCTACCATGTCATAGTAGTTCCATTTAATTCATAGTTTATTGCATTGACTCTTTGGTCTATATCTTTTAGATAGTGTTCCAAACTCAAGATAAAATGATTGATATCTTTTATCACAAAATATTTTGTAAATTGGCATATGTGATGAACACTATTTGGGGAGGTTGTACCTCATGATTTCCCTTAGCTCAATTTAACATATGAAATTTTGAGTCACCACTTTTTGAATATGTTACTTCCAAAGGTAAGATACCTTTTGGAGTAGGATATATATAATACATTATTGTTTCACTTATATTACATAGTAAATCTACCTTTGACTTAGTTAGAGATCGCATAGATAAAAATTTACAACCTTTAATTTGAATTTGAATAGCTAGGGACTATTAGAATTAGCTTATAAAATGTCTACCTTATTGTTTATGGATTATGTGTTATTGAAGTTATGGTTTAAATAAATAACATTATATAACTTTCAAATCATTTTTCTTTGTATCTGCACTGACTCTAAGCCAACTATTATCACCATATGCATAAGGTGACTCTAGATGTTTTTGAAAAACATAAGGTTTATGATATTATTTATTCAATGGTATAATGACTATCTTTTCCCCTTAATATACTTATAATTGATTATGTATTATATTAATACTCATTTGGACATCATAATCCATTTCCTACCAATCAATATAGGTTAATGAGTCTCATCTATTTTTATGTCAATGATCTCAAAATATCCTTATAGACTTAGCTCAAAACATTTAATCTCCACATCTTCTAAGTGACCAATTGGCATTTATCTACCATAATTTTTAGGACTGAGAGTAACATGACTGTAGCTCAAGGTTGTCATACCAATAGCTACCCAAGTAGATCTAGGAATAATTTTAACATTACTTCCAAAATTAAATATTTAATTAAGGTTCTCATAACCTTTTAGTTTGATTTCCATTCATGAGTAAACATCCCAAAGTTTTTAAGTTTTGATATACAAGACCACCTTGTCAGTATGTTGTTATCCTTGTTGTGTACACTCCTGAATATTATGCAAGATATTTTTAATATTTTGTGACATGTCTTCATTAAAAAAAGTACTAAATAATTTCAATAAATATGTCAAAATAGTCACAACACCTTCTTGTTTCATAATTCACACATTCTACCCATACATTTTGTGCCTTAATAGTTGTGATGTCTCCTTCTTCTGCACTATCTTATTATATGTCATGAAGGACCTGTGAAGCTTGATACATCAAGATATTTTATATAGTAGGATCAATATATTTATCCCATTACACTTTCCTAATTTCATGATCTTGAAACATTTATAATGGAGGCAACCCTTTCTCTACGCGTCATTGTCTAGTGACTGTTTCTATGAATGCACTTTCCCTAGGTTGCATATTTATCATATTTAGATTAAACAAGATTTTATTTCCTTTTATTCTCTAATGTTAGGAAATATTCAGTCTGATGTTGTCTTTCAAATCTATAGTAAATTTAGTACATATATATTTGAGGATAATTGAGTAAATTTCATGTAAAATGGTTAAATCCACCACACAAATATCATTGTATGGGTTGTGAAAATTTATAGTTATCATTATTTCAATCTCCATGACATCCACCTCAGTACATTCCTTTATATCCTCTTCTATTATGTTAAAATCACTAATTGTGTGATTACTACCCTATACATCTTCTTTATTGTGTTTATTGTGTATTATATCCACCATGTTACTGTAGAGGTGATGTTGGAGCCTAATTTGATTGTTGATGTTAAGGATTCACATTATTTCATGAGGAATGATAATGATATTTTAGATATGATGGTGTCTAGCCATCTAAACCTTGGGGTTGATATTGAGGTGATGAAGGCATCCACCTAGGACCACCTTCTATCACATTAGTAATTTCCACCTATAGGCCCATAATTACCTACTTCATAATAGTTAGCTACTATGTTATGACTATACAAAAAAAAATTGGTGATATCTTCCTTCAGTTCCTATAGAGATCGATAACTCTTCTCATCATGATTGATCAATTTACAAGAAATTAAATACAAATTTTGGGATATTTGGATGTACTTTTGTAATATATGAGACTTTAATGGTGAATGTTCTTCTACTCTACATAGTTCACAAAGATTTGTTTTGAGTTTAGGATAATAATTCCTATGATGCCCTTATCAACCACACTCTATACACCATAAGCCCAATTTATATCTATCACTTTCATGTATCTCATCCATACTTTTGAGGAAAGCACATAGTTTCACATCAAATTTGGATCTAATTAATAGATTTTATCCATAGTATTTTATTTATTTAACTTTAAAAAAAACTACTGAAGCATTATCCTTAGTCAAGAATTGGGACTCCACAGTGGAATATATAATTTTAGATGGTAGATATTCTATAAACCAAATAACCTTGTCCTTGTCCTCCATGATAAAATAAATAATTTTAATCACATAATAAAATCTATGGTCATAATCTCATATATATTCTCTACTATGTTGTCTAATCTCCTTTAGATTTTGAATGGTTTGACTTGAGAACTTCTTCATTTTAAAATTTGAAATTAGCTAGTATTTAACTTAGTAAAGATTAATGGAATTATCATACATTATAAAAATTAAATAAACATTTTGAACTACTAATTATACTATGATATCACACTTTTTTACATCTTTAGAGGTTACTCCCTTAACCTACCACTTAATGTCATACGATAACAAATATTGTTTATGGTCTATAGACCCATTTTATTACATAATAAAGATAATCATGCTCGGATTCAATGCCATATTTGGTACAATTAAAATTACTACTATTTTATTTTATGTAATATTAATTGTGAATACACTTTTATGCATACTATAATTTTCATTACAGGCTTTTGTGCACTATTTTTTACATGTGTCTTAAAACTAGTCTTGAAAGTGAATCCAATATCTTCTAGCCTCTTCTAATCTATTATTTTCTTAGTATCTACACTAAGTTTAAAAAATTTAACTCTAATGATTCAAACCTACTTATACACATCCCTTATTTTTTATTTTTTGGTCTTCTAACTAATGAAAAATTGGGCTCAGGGGATGCCTACTCAAGAAATAAGTGATCTCTATCCTCAACTTCTTTTATCTATGATTTTTAACCTAAAATACTTATAAAATTATTCATAATATCCTATTATGAATTTTATTTACCTATTATAAAAAATATATTTCCACATAATTATGATCTACTCCTATCCTTTAACTAATCTACTATTATCCTGCTTTTCCTTTCCTCTTCAGTCTGATCCATATCCTCACTATCCTCATTTATTTCTTCTTACTTCTCAAGCCCTTATATTTCCTACTCTACATAATCTCTAACTTATCCACTTATAGCATCCTTTATAGCCTCCCTATGGGATCCCCTATCTTCAACATCCTCTTATTTATTTTTATTCTTATTCATAGTTAAATATGGATCATTCAATTTATTCCATCTTCTTTGTTATCATAGTTCTCTTTCTAGTCCCAAAATTTTATTCTCAATCTATCTCTTTTCAATATCCATATTATGGATTTAGTTTCAAGTTTCTCTACTTATCTCTACATAATTCACTCCTACATTGTATTCATCCCCATAATGCCTAAAGCGACTACTCAATGTTGATAGGACTAAGAACCAAGGATTTTTCCACAACCAACATATTCATTAGAGTAGATAGTCATTAAAAGAACTTTCCCTAGATTCCTATGTAAAATAGGTCTTTTGTAGCTTTAAAATCCAAATAGATTTATACAACAAATTATTTAATATAACCATCAAAGGTAGCATTAGTCCAATAGTCTACTGCATAGGTCTAATGAGTTTCTAGGTTTTACATGCTTTCTATATTTTCTTCTAACCAACCTATGAATTTCATCATTATTATCTAAAAATAGTAATACTCTAATCTATATAACCTAATAGATAATAACCCAACTAATTATTACTATAATATATCATAAATGTATTTTTATATATGTTCTTGAAGAATTTATCTCACAAGCTTCCCTATTATTTCCACTTCCTCATCTACAAAATTTAGGATTATTTCAACAAGCCATCTTTTTATATCTCGTTTCCTTGGTAATAATATCAACATTTTTCAAAAACAAGATCCATTATCACCACACCATTGTTACCACATGTTCTTATAAAAC